>OY757277.1:4466403-4765403 GCA_963584085.1 Pyrausta aurata
GCTCACCTCGCTAGATTGCGAATATTTGACTCTAATTTGTGCGAATGTGGTACTGACATAGGTGATCTGAACCACATCTTCTTTTCGTGCCCTTTAATAGATCATACCTCTTTATTTTCCTCTCTTGAATCCCAACGTATTCCTCTTCCCACCTCTATTGTAACTTTATTATATATGAATAACACAGATATTTATAATATCCTATCTATATTTATTGTAAGTAATAATATAAAATTATAAGAAAGTATAGTAGTTACAAACGTAGTGATTATATTCTCTTTGTTGTTAACTGTCAAACTGTCAACAAACTAACCTGATCCTATCCCATTTACTCCGCTCCGTTCCTTTTTTTCCTTGTTTCCCTACCTTTTACACTCGTCTGTGGCGAATGCACTAGTCGTGCAGATACCAAAAAAAAAAAAAAAAAAAAAAAAAAAAAGCATGAAAATGGAAAACCGGCCATTCATTTAGATCAAGTAAATGATAACGCATCTAATGCATTACAACATTGTCAGTCAAACAAAGCTAGCCAGTAAAACAATTAATTTTTTGATGCTTAATAAACATTTTTAATGATTGACATCTTTTAATTATCTTAGCACACTGTCGATTGTTCACATGTGCAAATACGATTCCAATAAAAAAGCATATCTATAAATATAATAGAATGTAAATTAAAATACGAAGCTTTGAAAATGTGTTTCTAGATGTGTATTTTTACCTTCATTTCATGGAGATTAAGATGGCAACAATAATGGCAACAATTGTGCATTGCGTTTCGATTCTACAAATGCTCAAAATAACTATTATTCAATGTTTGACATTACTTCCATGAGTTTTGTAGAATATTAAAAAATATTTTCAACTGTACAATATGTTTATTGACACTTATAGTAAAACAATAACGATAATAATTTTATTGTATAAAAACAAAACGTTCACTAATCCGATAGTGCTGCCACCTCTTACTTTTCTTGTAACTAAGTGGTACTGCACAAAATAGCGGATAGAAAACAGTTCAAAACCTACTTGATAGATGATGATGGTGACCTGCACGACTTAGTCCTCTGCAGATTCGCTAGATAGCGCTAAAATGAACAAATATATTTTGCATGAAAATTGAATGAATAAGAACGATTTTTTAAAATTTTATAATTTATTCTTCCTCATCTTCTTCAGTGGCCTCGGTGGTGGTGGTGGTTGTGCGCTTTTTTTGCTTCCGCTTTCGGCTATGTCGTTTATCTTTTGTTGTGGTCGGTCTAGAAGAAAATAAAAAAGCGATATTATGTAAAAAAAAATTAACAGTAATAAATTATTATTATATTCTTTATTGCACTTAAAAGATGTACAGAAAATACAAGAAGTCACAATGTGAACAAAGGTGGGCTTATCCCTAAAATAGATCTCTTCCAGCCAACCCATAGGTGTCGGAAATGAAATAGTTGCGGTTTAAGTTGGTTTTTAAATAATATTTATTCGAAAACTAACTTATTCAGGATGACTCAATAAGTTATTATTTTATGTTTTCGTTGCATGGATCTCGATGCCCAATTCCATTCAGATTTATCCAGCTAGACCCTTTGTTAAGGTAACTTGCAATGACCCATAAATGCGAGAAGTTACAAAATTGAGATATTTTTCTAAATCACGGCCGTGTGGATTTCAATAGATTTTCTTACAAGAATCGAACATTGATTAAAGAAAATCAAGCGCCATTTGACGCGAGCGATTCGAATATAGGAAGGCAGGCCGGGCCGAGTCTCGCATGATCGAACTTATTTCGTGTGGGAATTCGATTACGAGTATCACTGATTTACCGATAACAATCAAGTATGTAAGTATTAAATTCACGTAAAAAAAATACCACACGAAATAAATTAAAATGCATAGAAATCGTAAACCGAATAAAACAATAACAATATTTTTATTGAAAAAGAAAATTCGATAGGTGAACTTATTTCGTATACGAACTGCACGAGAATTGGCCTCCAGATATCCTGAAATCAATTCATGAAAATTATCTTTTTGCTAATAAACCTGATTAGTGTCTATCTGTGTGGTCCAGATTTAAAGCCTTATCTTTTCTTCCAATTTGTTCAAGCTGTTTCAGGAGATCTAAAGGGTCTTGCCTAGAGGGGCTAGATGGTTAGAAATGAATATATTTCAAGATTTTGACAGGGACGGTGTTAGAACTTAGAACGATTTTCTGTTATTTTGTGCATGAGATTAGAAGTGGGTATAGAAATAAGTGGAAGTAAAAATTTTGGTAAGTAAGGAATATTAAGTGTAATAGAAAAGCTCATAATTAGAAGAAAGATGTGAATTCCTTATTTAAAGGTTCGTGAAAAGGAAATAACAATTAATTACATGTGAAAATATTAATTAAATAAGTATAAAATGAAAAAAACAACAGCCACAGAGTTATTCAATCAACAAATACGCAGTTAGTCACACACAATTATTAATATAAATATGAATTACGTTTCAAATTCTGCGCAAGGGTTCTTTTCATATGCATTGAATTTGAGTATAGCTCCTTTCACTCCAATGAGCACATTATCAGCCGAATCCAACGCGAAAGAATTAACTCCAGTAACATTAAAAGAGCCCAAATGCCTTGCGTTTGCATTTTCTGCATCCACTACATACATATTACTGTTTTCATCCATAGCAAACACTTCATCTGATCGGCTGACGAATACTCCCGTCATTCTGTCATTCGGAAGACCTTTGATTTTGATCGGAACGTTCAACCCATTTTTCAGGACATAAGAAGTTTTCGTCGCTACAAAAAATATGTTGTTCCTTGTATCGATAGTCAAGCCATGTCCGTTGGGTATCGCCGGAAACATTTCCTGCTTCGCACCATCGTTGGTAATCTTATGGACCCGATTTTGAGGCCACGTTGCTATGTACATAACCGTCCCATCGTTATTCACAGCTACATACATGACGTCTTCGCCCAGACCCGTAAACAGTTCTATAGAGCCGTCTTCTTTGTATTTATAAACTCCGTTATCAGTTGCCAGATATACTATATCGTTGAGGTTATCTACGCAAGTGGACTGACCTAACCCTGCCACTTTAATTGTTTCGAACTCTCCACTGGGATGTAGGACTTGGAGACTCATCTTCATTTCTTCGCTTATTAGGGTAAAGAACACTTTTCCGAGCTTCCAATGAATGCTCATGTCTGCTGGGATGCCACTGACGTTCTTTCGTTCTTCCAAAGAATAGTAAAAGTTGTTGAAATTGAGAACAGTGGCACAGAATAGCCGTCGGTTTTTAGCCATGAGTAGGCCCTGTCTCGTCATCACCGGTGAGGCCTCCGTTATGACGAAGGCTGTCATCAGTAGAAATATTATGTTCTCCATCTGAAAGAGATTTAGGAAGTTATTAAATTGAAATAATTTTCCTCAGTGTTTTTATAAAAATAACTTTCAATAAACTTTAGGTATAATAACTTGGTTTTGGAAGATATACTCGTAGTTGTCAGATTTTTTGTAGAAAAAATCATATTTGATGTTGAGATTCAGTTTAATTTGGTAGAGTCCACTTGCAATATTTTTTTGGTCCGGCGGATTGACACAAATCTGTCGGTATGTTGGAAGTTGAAATTGGTACAACATAATCTAAGTCTTAATTACTCTACGAATAGATACCCCATAAGCTATCTATGCATGAGTAATACACACATCGTGTATATCTATTCAGTAAATTTACTTACCTTAAACTTTCTTTCCATTTCAACTTATCACTTATCAATGCACTCTCTTTCACAACCGTACAATTACTGAGATTAAATCCCGGAGTCGCATCATTATAAGCATTTATCATGTTTGTATTACACTGATTGTTTACTCCCGTGTATAGTTTCTGATTGTAAACAAAATTGTTTGTTAAAACAAACTTGGATTTTATATCGATGAGAGAGACGAATTTTAACGGTGACATAATTTGTTATCGTCCACTATGTAGTTTTGTTATTCTGATTATATCAGTTAGTGAGAGAACAAGATTATCAATTTCTAGCTAATAATAAGTGGTGTGATTAGGAAATTGAAGTGTCGATAAAATTATTTTTGTTTTAGTGTAATGTTACTAAATAAACTTATTAATAAATTGCACTTGTAAAAATCATCTGTGCCAGACAATGAATCAAACCCTGTGTAAGTGTCTAAAAACTAGGTAATATAATATAAGTTCAGTTTAGTTTTTCAAATTACCTTAATATTTTACTGTACGTTTCCTAGTGACTACTTTTTACCACGTCACTCTATTTCTTAAATAGATTAAGTTAATAAGTATGATTCCTAGACTGCTAAAGAATCTAACATTAGAATTTGTTGATACTACGAGATTGCCACCTTGTATGGTCGAGGTATCTCGTGCCTTACCACTTTTCATCACGATAAGTGGATTATGGCTCCTTAGGTGGTTAGGCGCGAGAGACCGCTATCGTAACCTTCCTTATTTTTGAGTTACTCCGTGATCATGGCTTTGTGCCGATATATTGGAATCTCAAAAATAGTGTACCATAGTTGCAAACTCGTTTCATCAGATTCTAAAGAACCGAAATGCGAATTATCTTCCTATGCTAGTGAATCGATTTGTCTTATAATAAAATGAAATAAAATATCAATATGTTTATTGACCACAGGACATTCACATCAATAAGCTTAGAGCAGGGATGCACAGACTTATTAAGACTAGGGGCCACTCGGGCAAATTATGAACTGATGGCGGGCCGCCAGAAGTATAGGTAATTAAAGACAATAAAGAATTGATAATTATGTATTAAAATTGAAAAAGAATTTATTAATTTGAAGCGTGGCACTGCATAGTGCTTACAATCTTTTTTATATTTGGCTTAAATTTACTTGTAGCAACACGTAAAACTGCTTCCAAACTTTCATTTGCAAGGCGGTTTCGATTTTTTGTTTTATTATTATTTAGTATTGAAAAGGTTTGTTCACATATATAGGTAGAACCAAATAAGCTGGCACATTTCAGAGCGTTTATGCGCAACTCTTTGTACGTATTTTTATCAATGCAGCGGTAAAAGTTCAGCAAGTCTCCTTCGTTGAATTTGTTGTGTAAATCTTGGTCGTTTTGAATGTCGATAATTTCTAACTGCATTGACTCTGGCGCATTTTCAACTGAAATCGTGAAAGGATTGCTGAATATGTCCAACAGAGGTTTCACTTTTTTAAACTCCGAAAATCTTTCTTGAAAAGATTGAATCAAAATATCTAGCTTTTCTACATAACTGAAATTAATCGCAGTTTTGTTGAATTTTTCAGCCATTTTCTTATAATTCGGAAAATGATTGTAATTTCCAGAATTCAATTGCGATCTGAAAAGTGTCAGCTTGCATTGAAAGGATGATACGTGAGCGTAGAGCTGGGATATCAGTTGATTTTTGCCTTGAAGCCGTGTGTTCAAGACATTCAAATGATTTGTAATGTCAACTAAAAAAGCCAAATCACACAACCAATCAGGATTTTTAAGTTCCGGGACATCCTTTTGCTTTTCCGCCAGAAATATTCCAATTTCTTCTATTAAATTTAGAAATCGTTCCAGGGTCAATCCACGACTTAGCCACCTTACTTCTGTATAATACAGTAAATCTCCATATTCGCTTTCGATGTCATCAAGGAATTGTTTGAATTGCCTGTGATTGAGTCCTCGTGATTTTATGAAATTTACAGTCGAAACTACCACTTTCATGACATTTTGAAATTCAATTTTTTTAGAACAGAGGGCTTCTTGGTGTATAATGCAGTGAAACTGCATGAGATCTTCAGCGTTTATGTTTTTTTCTTGCATATGCTTTTTCAGCAAAGTAACTAGCCCAGAATTGACACCAATCATCGAAGGAGCACCGTCAGTGGCAACTCCCGATAATTTTGATAAGTCCAAATCAGTTTTTGAACACTCATCCAAAAGTACATTGAGTATATCAACTCCTCTGGTTTGACCTTTCAATGAACACATTCCTAACAACTCTTCTAAGACTTCAAAATCTTGAGTAACACCTCGTATGAATATGAGAAGTTGAGCTGTGGAAGTAATATCAGTGGATTCGTCGAGTGCTAATGAAAAAAATTCAATGATCTTAGTTTTTTCATTTAATTGTTCCGCAATATTACCTGACAAAGACATAATACGTCTTTGGATAGTCATACGATTCAGTTGAATTTTCTCAAACTTTTTTGCTGCTTCTGGACACATTTTCTTAGCGGCAATTTCTATGCATTCTTTTACAAAATCCCCATCATTGAAGGGGCGACTGCGCTTTGCTATCATTCGAGAAATTTCATAACTAACTTCTGTAGCTGTTTCTGAATCTTGGATGGGTTTTGTAAACATAGCTTGCTGACCAATAAGCTCCCGTTTTAAAGACAACATTTTTTGCTTTCTTAATTCGCCTGTAAACTTGGTAAAAGTAGGATGCTGCGTTTCATAGTGCCTTTTTACATTATATTCCTTTGCAATCGCAACAGAATTCTTGCAAATTAAACAAACGACTTTATTATGCGACCATACAAAAAAGTATTTCTCAGTCCAAATTTCTTGAAACTGCCGATTTTCATCTTTAACCTTACGTTTTTTACTAGGTCCTGGCTTGTCCATGTTGCGTTCTAATCCTGGCTAGGATTAACACAGCACCTAAAAACAATTACAGTACCTACTTAAATTACCCATCCTTTTTTATTTAGGTAGATTGATTTAAATAGGTAGGGAAACACTTATTAATAACAGAGTTTTACTTACGATTTCACAACACAATTATACACGGCACTTGACGGGAAATCTACGTTGAATGTGGATCAAAATATATGACACCGGCTAGTCGAGTTAAAATCTACACTAGAACTATTGACACTTCACTCAAATTAAAACCGAACTATCGGTCGCTGCGGTTAGCGTGGCTTTTATACCGCGCGTATAGAGTCGAAAACTGTCTGGAGAAATCTCGAAACCGACTCTGGAAGCTTCGTGTATCTACCTACGCGAGCAATCGGGAATTCGTGCACTTAAGAGCGCGCGCGCGAGATTCAAATTACTTTTCGAACATATTTTTTTTGGTTTTATTCTGGAATAGAATTCAATATTTTTCGAATGTACGAGAGTATTATTTTTGCTGTCGGCGGGCCACCAGTATTCGACCGGCGGGCCGCAAGCGGCCCGCGGGCCGCGGTCTGTGCATCCCTGGCTTAGAGTATGAATGAACCTTTAAATTTCACAAAGTACTAGAGGCTCTCAAACAAGGCTATGCCTGTATTTTGAGAGACTAATCGTATGTTTGAATCTTATATATGAAAGGATTTAAGCAAGTGTGCAGCAATTAAGGTAATACTAGTTCTATTCATCACAAATTTTCTGTATTTTCATTAGATTATTTGTTTCCTTTGTGGTAAGTGGTAAGTGTAATTTGCGTAACCGTTTTTACACAAACTTAATTTTAAACCTGAATTTCCCAGGCATAATATTAGCGAGTACGGTAGCACAGTGGGACTAGGACACAATTTATACAAACGATAATGTTTCTCGCTAAAAAGCGAACGGAATTAAGATACAAGCCATTTCTCTTTAGCTGGTCTGGTGCTTCGTACAAATTGGCTAGGGGTGGGCAATGTTGCTGGCTTGAGGGTCCCGTATGTAATACTTGAATCTTTCTTGAAAATACTCGGAAACAGCTCGAAGTCAAGAAGTTGGTGGTGATGACACCCCCGTGTCTTGGAAAGAACGGAAAGCCGTTGATCCTGCGCCTGATCCCTCATCCATCGGTCATTTCGACTTGGTTGATTGTTGTTAATTACTATTAACTGAGTATTTGATTTGATGGACAGACGACCTTGTAATCACACTGGATGCAGACCGCTCACAACCGGTCGCTGTGGAAATCCATGGGAGAGGCCTATGTTCAGCAGTGGACGTCCTTTGGCTGATGATGATGATGATGATGATGAGTATTTGATCTAAAGCCTCAAGGATCGACAGGACACCGGCGGTCGCGTAAACAAAATAATGCCGCAAGTCGTCGGTGAAAGAAGGCCTATGTTCAGCAGTGGACGTCCTTTGGCTTTAATGACGAATGAAGAGTATTCGATAAAAAAAAAAATCTAGAAAGTTATGCACCCTTAAAAACACAAAGACCTAGTTTTTTATTTCTTTTTATATTCTACGGAACCTTAAAACAGAAACAGGCATTAACGGGCTATCTAAGGATAGGACGACGTAAAACGGGCTATTTACTCAGTACGGTGCGTTATGCCCATAATAAGTTCTTAACAAAACGCTTGTATTAAAAATCCCTCTTTTTACTACCGCTTTCGTTCATATTCGGGTAGATAATTAAAGTTTTGGGGACTTTAGTGTGCAATTATGTTATGCAAAACTTTATTATGAAAATGTGAAATAGGATCCTGTATATCTTATAGTGATAAAATAGAATTAAAACTAACTTAATGTATCACTATGAATGAGTTTAGGATACCCATACAAAAGGAAAGAAAAGGTTAGTAGAAATTATTATTTATAACATATTTTTAAGTTAGGTTAGGTTAGGTTTCAATCACAGTTCCTACAGAAGGAAGCTGCGTAGAGGGAGCGAGAGGCTTCGGCTGACGCCGCCGACGCACCGGCCAGCGCAGGAGGGCTTATGACCTCCACGCGAACCTCCTCGGTGAGCCTCGAGGCTCGAAGCGGTGATGCGTGCGTTCTGCGCACCGTTTATAGCAGTAGGCAAGGGTGACTGTTGTCCCCCCTGCACCCGGATGGCGCTTGCTGATTTAGCGAGCCAAAGCCAGAGACAAGAGCTGCGGACGAATGCTTAGGGCTTAAGCCCAGGGCCTGACCCGTCAGCTCTTGCCTCACTAATGGCACGGGAGAACGCCGTCAGGTTTTTAGTGGGTAGGCGGGCTCACAAAGCCTGGAGTCCCACATAACCCCCAACTGCCCCTGCGGTCGGTGGGTATGCATAAAAGCATTTTCCTGACGCAAAAAAAAAAGGTTTCAATCACAGTATACATACTGTGATTGAAATTAAAATACTTACAATTTATCAAAAGGTCAATAAAAAACTTGAAATAACTCATTTTAAAAATTACTGGACTGATTTTGCTGAAACTATTATTATTACCTGACTGAACAAAAAAATAATCTCCATATCACTTTTCGTTTTTACGAAATCAGTAGACAAACATACGAAAAACGAAGCTTAACTCGATTATCATATCAAATATTATCAAATTCATGTCGAATTGAATACTTTCCTTTTTTGAAGTCGGTTATATGTTGTAATGATTTAAAAGAAATACATTTCACCTAACCATTTTTTTTATAAATCATATTATTAATGTCTTTTATTATGAACAGGCAATATAAGGAATCAGGTAACAACCTCAGTTAGCCATTCATCTAACAACTTTGAGGACAATTTCCTGATACCTGAAAGTCTTAAAGATGAATGCACGAAGTTTCATGATTGACGTACAATTTGAGTAATGGTAGAACTCAATGCGATCATATTTCAACTTGAAGTTTAATCATGTATTTTGTCAGGTAGGTGGTGAATGGGTTCATGCAGTTGTTATCAGGACGATTCGTTTAGAAAATATAAATTTACTTATCTGTTACGAAATCAGAATGTTCGGCTTCGGATGAGGAATTGAATCTGGCCGGCCCAAACGTTAGGTTTGATTTGGTAACTCTAAAGTAAAATAGGTATGCCACTTCTAGACAATCATGAGCAATTAACATCACATATTTAATATTCTTTACATCCAAATTCGTGTCAGTCGTTCATTTTAGTCATAAAAATAGGGGCGTATTGCGATTTTGCTTTAATCTGATCAAGATCCAGGCAGTTCAAACCCACCCAACTAGTCGAGAAACGCGATGCAATTAAGAAACATTAAAAGTATTTCTATTACGCTAATCTGCTAAGTGGATTATACGAAATCGCAATACAAATTTGCTAATCCGTTCAAAAGCAGAGCTGCACTTAACTGTCAAAGCAAAATCGCAATACTCTGTTAATCAGTCAGGTATCAAACAATCCCGGGAGTCGCATAATAATGGAATTTCTATTGTGTCACGTTCACACTTCACACATACTTGACGAGTTAATATTTATATTCTGTCATTTATTTTTGCTTGGCTATTCATCATTGTGTCTCCATGAACTATACAAATACTACTTAACAGCTTTCGATTGAATAGTTTTTCTTTCGTTAACTTTGAAACCCCGAATATATTGTGACATATATGTACTTAAAGTCCTACATTATACCTTGAGTGTACTCATACATCACTATTCTTTAACAAAAATCGCCCAATTTTCCTACAAAACCAAGGTTTTCCATTAAACCTTGGCTACCTCCAGCATAGACCTTTTCTTTTCTTACCTTGAGTGGGGTTGAGAGACATCATTTTTCAAAACCCCACGTCTTTCACGTAACGAATCGCGTTCTACTTACCACATCTTATTTTCCAATAAAATTCACCAAAATCACTCTTAAGTACTACACCATAAGATCTAAAAAGACTGTCAAGTTAAAATTGTAAGCCACGGATACAACTCGACAAGGCAATCATATCTTGAGCTGTGATAGTAAAATCACCAAACAAAATGTCGTTCTAATTTTTAAAGAGGTATACAGACCGGGGTCTGGATAATATGGCCGTCTTTTAACGAAAATGGGTAACCTAGCTAAAAGTTGCTAAGTATTAGTAGGACGAGAGAAAAGTGTAAGTACAGTCACCTTCACATCGATGTAACCGGAATCTGTCAAAATTAAACTATCTTCTGTTGAAGTCTCTTGCAATTTTCGTTTAAAAGTGGTTAGGCACCACTTTTAAACGAAAATCGCTTGCACGTACTTCATGAAAACGGTCGTAACTTCAAGTGAAAGACGACGCGCGATGCAAAGCGATTTTTATCTTAAGGTGGTTAGGCGCGAGAGACCTTAACTGTACGGCCAAGATGGAGATAGATATTTGTACTTAGATAATTTAAACTCCATTTGTCTTTGCTAGTCCAACATCGTAAACAATGTTTTTGTAACTTTTAAAATAATATCAGCAAATAAAATTAATTGACTATTTAATTTAAAAAGATCTCAGTGTTGAAAGAATTAGCTATGTACGTTGTAAGTTTTGTGTTTATCTTGTTTTGAAAGAATTTTTTTTTCCTAGCCTATACTGTCCCACTGCTGGGCAAAGGCCTCCCCCAAATTACTCCACGTATCCCTGTCAGCAGTAAGGGTTTGCCAGTCTTCACGGTATTGGTCCAAATCGTCTCGCCATCGCTTTCGGGGTCTGCCTTTCGGACGACGTCCCTCGGTAGGCAGCCAGTGGGTGACGATCTTAGGCCATTTCTTAGGACACATTCTGAGAACATGGCCCGCCCAGTCCCACTTCAGAAACTTTCTTTTGAAAGAAATATTTACGCAAAAAAGGAATGTCAAGATTTTTGTACAATATTCGACTAGTATAGAAACACTGACTTTATAATGGGATGTGATGCTTACTGTACATTTAAATATACTTTGATAAAAGTAATTATTCCTATGTTTTCGTTCTAACAAACTTTGGAGTAGAAAACAATATTTTTTCTCCAAGCTTCTGACATCTTATACTTTTCCGAAGCACTTTGTTTGTTGTTTTTCTCAGAAACAAGAAAGTTTTGAAGTCTTCTGTTTTTATGAAATTATTTATGTTAATAATAGCTCAGTATACTGAGGTATAAATAATACTTTTTCTTTATTACATAGTTTCATTGCTTAGGAATAAGTTCTTAGCACGTACGGGGTAGGTCAGCTTCCTAGAAGGTATTTTCTAATATTTTCTGCAACTATTTCAACATAACATACATACTTAGTCCCCTATCTTCTGTTTCGTGCCAAAATAAACGAAGCACGAATCTTATATACTTATTAATAACTTAGACAAAAATCTCTTCAGACCCGCTTAAAGCAGTAACCAACGAATATTTCAAATAGTGAACGTCATTTTGTATTAATTATCCGGCAGTTACCCCTAACCGGGACTTACTAAGAGATTGTACAGAAGGTGATTTTTTTACTAGATGTTTTTTTATATACCTAGGTAGACTTTGATTGCCAAAGTAACATGTTTTGAAGGAACAACATTACAAAATATCAGTAGTATTTTTTTAAAGTATGCTTGATTCTCTATATTCATTCATTAGACACTAATTTTATATACAAAAAAAGACCATAAACTCCAGAAATAATACATAACAAGTTCACATACGATAACAAAGAATTATTCCGCTATTCCGGACAATTCGATAAAACTTGTACAAAGTGATCCTTTTGTGAAACTTCGCGATACGTTATTCAAATTCCAAACTTGAAACACAAACGGAATATACGAATTCTTAGGAATTTCGTGTACGCAAAATATTACAATTTCCGTCATTCGTTAGAATTTTGCAATCGGCTTGTAGACAGCAGGAACTTTGAAAATAAAAGATCCTTGTAGCGCCTTACATATTTTCAATTCCATTGAATTTTTAAAACATATTTTTGAGATCACACAATAAAGAATTCGGTCTATTGAAATTGAGATGTTTCTGTGTGAACTTACATAGTAGTAGTAGGCCCATTAGCCGATTTCAAATACGGTGGTCAGTCACAACGACTGACCAACTGCGCGGGACATATTATAGTGCACAAGTGTGTGCGCAAACACAGGTGCACTCTCTATTCCTTTCACTCTCGTAGCCCGATGGGACAGCAATCTGACACGACCGGAGAGAGATCAGGCGCAGGAACAACGGCTTTACGTGCTTTCCGAGGCACGGGGGTGCAACACCGCCAACTTCCAAACTCCGGGCTACCCTGAGAATTTCTGAACAGAAAAACCCAGGTACATATTTTTGGCCCGACCCGGGAATCGAACCCGGGACCTCTGGCACAGCCGTCGCTTTAAAATGTGACTCTCTAACCGCTGCGCCACCGAGGCAGAACTTACATAATACATATTCGACCTGGTTAGAAAACGGTGAGAAAACAGTGCAAAAATGAACTGACTATGTAGTACTATTATATATTCTGTGGTTTGACATGTCCATTCTTATGATAACCGGTTTGTAGTTAGCATTTCATCATTATTTCATATGGCCATTTTAAGCCTATTAAAGTACTTATCGCAGGGTTGTCATTGTGTTTTGTACTATTTTCGAGATTGAAAAACCCAGAAAGTATTTTCAGCTTGACCTGGGATTAGAATTCGGTCATTTATTTATTTATTTGTACAACCAAAACTTGTACAAAAGGTGGACTTGACGCCATGTGGCATTCTCTACCAGTAGTACCTTTGGACTAAGCAGAAATTTCTGAACCGAAGCCAGCGAATTGACTACTAAACCATTGCTCATATCGAATGCATTACTAAATTATAGTAGTCGTCGACGATGACATCGTGGCATCCATATTTTTTTTGTCTATAGACTTTGGAGCCCTCAACAGTGCGTGAACGCTACGTTTCTTATTAAAACACACTTTACGGATTGATTTCGCGAACATTTATTTTTATTTAATGCCTGATGTTTCGAATGCTTTACAGCATCCGTGGTCACAGGCAGACTAAGATGTTATTTGTCATTACATAGTTATGAAAAATTAAACTACCATCACTCATTAATATAAATTGTCGTTCCTATCCACGCAGAAAGAGCTTACAGTGTCTTGAGATCTTGCAGTATGAAATGTTGCTTGTGTCTTCAAAAGAATAGGATCCCATGCCCGTTTCTTCTCAGTGTTTACCAACCCTGCTCCCAAATCCGAAAGTCATCGCCCAAGTTTTCAGAAGTTAAGAGTTAAGTTATAACTTTGCGACTTTTTAGCCGGAATTATGGGAAAACTACGAGTCGACTTTTAGACTTTTAAAGAGATTTGTTGTCTTTGCCAAACGTGTTGTAAGAGTTATAATAGTTAGGTTGTTTTCAACATGTAAATGGATTGATTTGACGTCAGTTGCCAGTAGATTACAAAGATGGTGCTCAGGGATCGATAGGACGCCGGCGTTCGCGTAAAAAAAACGACAAATATTTTTTATAAACACACGATCTTTTTTACTTTTTTACGAACTAGCGATCCCGGCGAACTTCATTTCGTTGCCCTTGGACATCCACAAATATTTCAAGACCAAAATTATCTAAATCGGTTCAGTCGTTCTCGAGTGTTAGCGAGACTAACACAAATAGCAATTAATTTTTATTATATGGTTCCGTGAGGGTTTAAAGTATTTTGCATACTCCTATATGTACATACATGATATTATATCTTTGCAGTTTAATGATATTCCATTCTCTAGAAATTATTAATGGTATACAAATGACATTATTCGTTAATAATCTTGGGAAATAAAATAGTTTTTTGTTTTCAGTCGTGGCTGACTCTATGAATCAATACCAAACTACAAGCTGACACGTTAGTAAAGATTTTAATCATCGATCGATTGAATTAGTAGGTGTTTAAAGCTTGCCCTTACCTTGTAGTATTGCGATATTGCTTTGACAGCTAAGCAGCTCTGCATTTAAACGGATTAGTAAATTTCGAAATTCGTATTGCGATATCGTTTATTCTACTCAGCACTGCAGGAGTGAGTGAAATAGAAATACGTTTAATTTTTCTTAAGTTGCATCGCAATGCCAATTTGGCGACTCAACTAGTTGAGTGGGAATTGAACTGCCTGGAACTTGAACAGATTAAAGCAAGATCGCAATACGCCCCAATTATTCTTATTATAAAATAACTATCACAAGTATTTTTCTAATGTTTAGAATATTTATGAACGGACCAATAACATCTATCAACAAACTTAGCAACCACATGTAAATCGCATCAACCTCGTCAGGCTACCAGTTTCGACCTTGATACGGAAAGCTAGTTTAGCGCGGACGTTAACGGTGAGGCTGCGAGCGCGACTTCGAGGCGCCTGCGCCAGCGCACCTTTGGTGGAAAGATTTGTATGGACATGCCATCATTTTATCATCGACAAAGTTTTTATGGCTGATATTCCAATTGCTTGGAGATTTTAATATATTTTTTAATGTTATACGGTCTGTCTAAAGAAAGACTGTCAGTTTTCGTCGTCCGTTTATTCCAATGCAAATTACAAAGCACCATCTTAAGATATTTATATCAAATCCTTAAAATAAAAGTCTTTATTTGTCTATTCGACAGTCTGTCATTCCAAGTCGCCAGCTGTCCATCCCTTCACCATGAAACTTAAAAAAATATAAATTAGGTACATGTCTACTTAAAAAAATATAAATTAGGTAAATCTCTTCAACAGCAAGCTGCAACTGTAAGTAAGTGGTATAATTTATCACACAAGAGCTAAAAGTAATCATAGACGAGAACTTTCATCAATACTCATTAAGTTTACTCATCTACTCCCATTTAATTCAAGCTAAAATGTTTATGGTCCGGTATTAAATGTCAAATTTTGTAACATAGTGATAGCTGATTTCTACTTGTTATGTAAGCTAGAAAAAAACCTGTATTGGTCTTATCCACACAAAACTAATGTTAACCAAAAAGCTCTCAGAATTTGCGTAGGTGTAACCAAATAGGGTCACCCATTGTACGTGTGTTTCTACAATGTTAAACGCGTTCGTTAATTGTGATGAGGTTATTTTAGCTTGAGTTTGTTTGTGTTTGTATCTGCCTGCGGCTTTGCTTGTTTGGATTCGCTTGTTATAGTTACGATTATTATTATTGTTTGAGGAAATAAAGAGAAGAGTTTTATACGTTTCTTTTTAGGATCCATTCGCTTTTGTACCTAATGTTTAAATAAGTTAGTATTCTGTCAAAACTGCATTCATTCATTCATTAGAAAGACTTCTTCTTTCTTGTACATGTACAAGAGTAGAGACATACTTATGTATTTTCAGTGGAAATAAAACATTTTAATTTCCCAGTATTGAGTTTGATTTGAGTTAAAAGAAAATCTATTTTGTTTTGTGACAAACAAACATTCAGTTATTCCATAAGTTATAACCTAGGCAACAAATTGACATCCTAGTCTGGTTTGTAAGTTTTTAACTAATTTTGTACAATTAAGTATATTTTCGATAACCTGTTTTAGCGGATGTTGTAAAACTTTAAGTGTGTAGTTTTTTGATATAATTTATCGATCAATTAGGTGCCTTTTGATGCAGAATTATTGTTTGTTTGCATATTATACTAATATACTGAATCACAAGGATGTGGTTTTGATTATTGACAAAAATCTATTTCAAAACTTTATTGCCATGAAAATATGCGGCTAGGCAGATTTATAGAATACCTACTTTTCCTAATTAAAATACTTTTAGTGCAGCTTTGTTTTAATTCATAGCTATATTTAGAACACCATCATCATCTAGACTTCTAGAGTCATCATCTCTTGTCGGTGGAGTTTTTTCGATAAAACTAGGGAAAGGGAAAATTAGGGAAGTGGTTTCCCACTTGCCTTCTACACCGCTGTTTAAGAGCCGGAGGTTTTTTGCATCTTGATACGCAGTCAAAGCCTTTTCGTTGGATTTAGAACATACCTTTAATTATTTCAAACCCCTTAAGATAGCTTTCTTAATTGTAATAAAAAATAGCAGTTTTTTGGCTAATTTTATGGCTATATTTCGTAAAAATACTAAAGTGGTTAGTGCACTAAGATATCGAATTACAATATGCCTTCAAACCAACCAACACTACGATGCGTAATGCGATGCAACTTTGACAGTTAAGCAGCTCTGCTTTACTACCGAATTTGCAATTCGCATTGCGATTTAAATATTAATAATATTATTATGATGATAAAACAAACATAAATATTAATATTCATACCATTGTAGTTTTATTATAATATAATTATATTGACAATATTCGTTTACACTGTTGGTTATTGAACTGTCTGGAAATTGAACGGATTAACTTGGATCGCAATACGCCGCGTAGTGGTTAGACTAAAGATATAGAACTACAATATGCCTTTAAACCAACAAACAATACTGGTCCAGTTACAACAATATCTTGTATCCGACAATAATTCATAAATCGTACAAAAAGTCTGGTGCACCCTTTGTGAACAGGCCCGCAAACTTCCTTAATGCTGGCCGTGCGTTATAAATCGTTACAGACTACGCTCAACTAGGGTAGGGATGTTAGGATATCGATATAATGGGGGTATCGATATGACATATCGGTGGTAAGTAGTGTCGCTTACGAAACTGTTTTGTAAGCTACACCAACTTATCGAAAGATATTTATCATACACACATAAATATGCCCTGAAAAACTTTCAGTCAACAATCGAATAGTCGCTATCTACCTAGAGCTTAAAAGTAGCTAAGTTGATCTTAAGCACAGCCTCAAGGAAGGGTTTCTATACCTAGAAAACTGTGTAGTTTTCTAAATACTGAGAACATTAATCTCAATACTTGAAGATTCACATTGAATCATCATTCTCTCATTGGATAATTGGACAACGCATAGGGATTATTGAAGACAATAATGCGTTCGATTCTTTGCCTGATACTCTTGTAATTCACAAATGTATATTTTTTGATCGCTCAAGGTCCGCTAAGCCGGCGGTCGCGTAAACAAAAGAATGTTAATAAACACATCCTTACGGATTTAAGTAGATAGCCAGACTATTTGTATGAGTATGTGTGTGTCTCTGTTACTCTTCTCACAGTCCAAATCTTACTATTATCTCTTGCGTTGCGATCTATGTGAAATGTGGATGTCATCATATTATACATCGATATTTTATCGTAACCCCTACCCCCTCTCTACCCCCAACTTGTCACAACTTGTGGCTCGGATCCGCAACTTCTCGCTCGTTGTAGGCGGTGCGTTGGCATGTAAATTTATCGACTAGCTGTCGCCGCGGCTTTGTCTGCTCTGCTAGGTATTGATGGGGTAAAGTTTATGATGCGCGGGGTAGTAGAGTAAGAAGATACAATATATAATTAATTATAGAAGACTGGTGTTTTGTAGCATACTAGCAAGATACGAGTAAGCTAGAAATAATCATAAAAAAAGTAAAAAAGTAAAGTTAGCCTGTAAGCATCCCACTGCTGGGCAAAGGCCTTACCTCATATGTGAGTACTTATATGGTTGAATGGTCACCCATCCAAACACCGACCGCGCCGTAAGTTGCTTAACTTCGGTATCACTACCAAAGCGCTGCCACCACTGCGCTACGAGCACTCAGAAATAATCATAGTGGGAAAAAATATATTCTTCTACTGATTTTCGGTAATCCACCTTGATAGGCCCAGGTACGCAGAAGATATTATAGAGTCGATGTTTGCGCAATACAAAAGTGCACCCTCTGTTTGTTCAATCTCATTAATTCGACGAGACGGCATTCCGACATGTATAACAAGCTTGTAGCAATGAAATATTTTCTACTGTGAACAATAGGCTCGGTACTGTAATCGGAAATTCCCTTAAAAAAATACCTCAGAATGTTCTAGATGGTCTGTTGTAACACCTCCTTAAAGCTTTGCATCAGTGTGTGGTTATTACTTCGAAAAGCTATGCCAAGCAAAAAATGTGTCGCAACTCGATGACAAAGATTGTGACGTATTCCTTGAAAATTTAATGTCGAGTTTGAAACCGTTTGTACGCGTTTGTACGCGTTGATGCAAAGTGGCGTCAGTCCATGGCGCAAGAAATTTCTTCGTGGAGTCAGCTCCACACGCTAGTAATAGAAGTTAAATGCTTAGCACCACCTTCCAAACACCCTGTATAATGAAACGCATCATCATTCGCATGAAATATCGAAATAATCGGACCACGCTCCCAATCATAATAAAGTGGTTTTATTCATTATTCGCGAAGGCTTTCGTTGCAGTATAATTTAATTTCTATAATTGATGACATTAATTATGCGTGCCCGACGCCAACTGACGGATTCATATGTTATGCATGGGTTCGTGTCGTTGTGTTTTTGCTAATTAATTTTTGAGTTTCAACGCGGTTTCAGCTGTGGATGCATCGATTTGTGTGATTTTATTATGAACTTAAATGCTTAGCTGTACCGCAACTAATTCTAATCGTAACAGGAGCACACTGAATGCAGACCGTTTGCAACCGCATCGATATGGAAAACTGGGGGAGGTCTATGTTCAACAGTTGATGTTGCGTTATTAGTTGACTAGGTAATTGACCTTATATTAAAACAAGTGTAGGATTATAACAGACAAAATAAGTAAACTATTGATAAATCAAAGCAAGATCTTAGCAATGTTCCTTCCACGTGGAACCACTTGGGCCATGAAGGCAAGAGACCCGATGGCCTCACGCTCATTCCCTGGAAAAGGTCGGTTCTTAGTTTGAGACGCAACTTGTGTCGATACTTTGCCCCCCTCTCACTTCACGGAATCAGCCCTTAAAGCTGGAGCAGCGGCGGAGTTGGCTGAAAACGCCAAGCACCGCAAGTGGTAATGTGTTTGAGCCGTCAACAATTTTATTGTTAGGAAAAATTGCATCATAATTACCTTCTGTTTTGGCAAATTATAAAGATGGTTGGTTCCTAGCTCAAAGGATTAGCGTTGCTATCCAATGCGGAAACGCAGCCAGTACCATCGCCTCTTTGCCACAAGGAAGCCGGCTTGTTTTTGAATA
This sequence comes from Pyrausta aurata, assembly GCA_963584085.1. Taxonomy (NCBI): domain Eukaryota; kingdom Metazoa; phylum Arthropoda; class Insecta; order Lepidoptera; family Crambidae; genus Pyrausta; species Pyrausta aurata. Next base: position 4,486,062 of record OY757277.1, read on the forward strand.
GGATGGTTTCAACTTTATTTTGTACTCATACATTGTTATTATTAGTTTTTGATCTAATAATTATATACGACCAAGCAAGAGAACCGCAACTTGTTATGTATCAATTCAAGTTTAAGCTATCCATTTAATTTAGACATAACAATAACCCACGTAAGAAATTAATCAACTGATGTTCAAAATTACACACTACAGATAATTCTTATTATTATCATCTCACAATTTAATAAGTACTATATTTGGAATTGACTGAGAAAAATAATAGTTAATTACAAATAAACAAACAGTGTTGTTCCTGGTTGAATTACTTTTAGCATTCACTAACCTTTCTCAAGACATGGAGCTATGAAGACATTTTTAGCTAGCTAGATTATGGAGTTGGTAAATACTGGCTGCGTATTGTGATGCAGCAGCCCTGATTTACTGGGAAATTATCAATTCGTATTGCAATTACCTTATTATATTCGTACCATTGCAGCATTATTAGAGGCGCGATTTTTTTGCTCTAGTCAACGGTACGGAACCCTTAGTGCGCAAGACCAGCTGCAATTTGGCCGGTTTTTCGTCAATTTCCAAATATTGTTTTAGTGTTTTGTCACTATGCAAACTTTAAACTTAATAATAATTTCCTTTGGATGTTGAGAGAGCAATATCGCAACATTGATGAGGTGACGCAAAAAAGCACTTGCAAAATTTAACAGGCTTGCCAATGTGTCGATAGCCGAGTGGTATAGGCATGCGCCCGGATAGCTTAAGACACAGGGTTCGATTCCTTGTCTGACAAAGTTGCTTTTTACAAGTGCAATTTATATTTCCAAATATTTTCTCTATCAGATATTTTTTGTCATTCGTAGCTCCTCTCCCCACTCCACGCGACCCCCCAATTTGGTGGGTAGTATAACAACCGGATGCGGAGGCGGCTAACCCCTCATTCGGGCTTTTTTTCCGATCTACTGTTTTTGAGCTGAGCCACATACGGACAATACGGGCAGGCTAGTGTGGCAGAGGCTTCTCATAGGAAAAGTCAAAGGCTTTAAATAGGTGCTTCGTTTTCGTTTCGTGATAGTATTTTTTTTACTGTGCTTCATTCTATATACTTCTTCTTCGAGTCGCATGGTAAAAAATCATTATATTTTTGCCCAGTGTTGTGCAACGTTGATAGCGTTGGCGTTTGCCTGCTGCAGATCTTGAAGCGTATCTATATACTGGTTTGTAATTTTTCCTACGTAGCGTGCAGGAGAGGTAACAATAAAAGTCTATAAAATTTGATATCTTGCAAGATATCTACTCATAACTAAATTAATTTCATTGAAAACTATTTTTATTTCAAAATAAGAAAATAACAATCAAACATTGTAGCTACTACTGTTGCAGCTAATAGAATTAGCTATAGTTTAGCCGCTTAGAAAATGCTATTTTGACGTGTTATATGTAAAAAAAAAAACTTTCAATTCAATCTTAAGAGCGTTTTCACATTTAGGTGACTTTAGCAGCGTGGCCGCTGCTATAAATTTCATACAAAAATGACAGCAGTAATCCCTTCATATTAGAGAGACGCGCTGCTGTCGCTCTAATGTGAAGGCGCACTTTAATCTGTAAGGCAAACATCGTGCGAGTTTTTTTTTTTAAAGTTTGGCACTATCACGTAAGTTGCATACTAATAATGTGCTCAGCCTAAAATCTCTGTAAGTCTTCACGTAATGATTTGAAAAAAAAAAAGTCGTCTCCATACTTTACCTTTCCTAACTAACTCCTAACGATTGTAAGATTCGGCACAGCATCCGGCGATTATCCCGCGCCGTCTCTAAATAAACTAAAAACATATCAATGACGAACCGAATTCGAATCACTGGGTTCCGTGCATTGACAAAAGAAAAGATAAAATAACAAACAGTGGCATAAGTACGCAGTTCAGGGCCCCTATTTTTGAATAACTCGCTTGGAAATGGCGTGTGATTTTCGTTCGAAAACACATAAAAAATCAACGGAAATCACTCAAAATCTAGACGTGAGTACTCACAAAATTGAGCAATGATTATTCAAATCCTTTTTATGCAGATTACAACTGGTTTTCACTCCAAAATTCGACTTTAAAGATTGAATATCATACGCTATCTTGACGCGAGTGATTCGAAAATAGGGCTCCAGATCTTTGAAAATATGATGAAACGATAGAAAGGTACTTAGGTAAAGTGAAGAAAAGTAAGCCCGTAAACATTCCACTGCTGCAAAGGCCTCAAGTATGAGTTGCTCGTAACGCAGTGGTGCAGCACTTTGGTAGTGATATCGAAGTTAACACGTTCCGGGACACTCCAGATACAATAGATGTTTCATTGTTTTCACGCCTGTAGGAGTTCACTGTCCCGGAACGTGTTTAGCAACCTACGGCGCGTTGGTATTTGGATGGGTGACCATTCCGACCATATAAGTAATGTACACTGCTCAACAAAGTCTAGGGAACAGGAGGTTTTTAGGGAATATTTTTATTTTTATATATTTTTGTTTTAAAGTTTATATACCAATCGATGCGCAATTTAATGCTTAATTAGTTGCGTATATAAATAAAGGATTCAGTTTTTGAATTACGAGGTAATTTTAATGAAAAACAAAGAAAGTGTATTACAGAACTAAACAAAGAAATTTAATTTAATAAAATTTCTTAAAAATTAAAACATTACAGTTAAGAACAAATATGCGGGGACTTTTTTAATAATCAGTTGGACCCCCTAAGGCATTAACAACAGCTTGACATCGTCGTGGCATACTGATTATGAGACTATCGATTGTCTCTTGTGGAAGAAGACTCCATTCTCTGGAGAGATGTGAAAAAAGTTCATCTGCTGTGTTCAAATTTTGAGGGAGATTTCTAAAAGCCCTTCTCTTTAGTAAATCCCACGCGTGTTCAATGGGATTGAGGTCCGCGGACTGAGCAGGCCAACACTTCGATGTTGTACTCGCGGAACACATCCATCACCTGACTCGCAGTATGTGGTCGTGCATTATCTTGCATAAAAATAAAATCTGCGCCCAGATTTTGTCGGTGCGGGATAACCACGGATTGGACTACCTGTTCGCAGTATCGCTCTGCATTTAAATTTCCCCTGATCAAAACGAGATCCGTCCGTCCACCCAGGCGGATTCCAGCCCACACCATGATTGTACCACCTTGGTAGGGATGCACCTCCTGTGGGTTTTGAAGCCGACTCTGCCGACCAGGAATCCGCCAAACACGCACTCTTCTTGAATCTGGATGAAATCCGAAGCGAGATTCATCGGAGAACAGTACATGTGCCCACTGATCTACGGTCCACTGCAAATGTTCACGTGCCCACAATAATCGACGTCCTCGATTTCCATGACGCAGCGCGGGCACTCTTAGTGGTCTGCGAGCACGAAGATTAGCTTCATGGAGTCTCCTCCGAGCAGTCTGGTCACTGATAGCAACCTGGTGCTGCGACTGGAGGTCTTCTACCAACTGACGAGCCGTAATGGTGGGTTGCCTCCTTGCGACATTTTGCAAAAAACGGTCTTGCCTTTCCGTAGTAACCCTATACCTGCCTCTGTGCCTTTCGGCTACATCGCCAGTAAGTCTGTAACGTGCCCACAGTCTGCAGATAACGCTCGCGTGAGAATTCAGAGCAGCTGCAACTTCGCGTTGGGGTAGCCCAGCTTCCAACATTCCTACAGCTCGAATCATTTCTTCCCGCGTTAAATGACGTCGTGACATAATGGCCGTAGTCGCAAAAGTTACGAATAACAACAGTTAATTTTGTTTTTCAATAAAATCATAAAACAATAAAACAAATTTTTATCTTTAAAATTCTCATACAGTATCACTACACAGCAATCAAAGTGAAAGATTCCCGCCTTTTACGAAAATTCTTTTGTTTCTAATTTTTTTTAATTTAAAATTCGAACAACGTTTGATAAACATTCAGCCTACCTATTTACCTCAAAGAGATCAGTACTTTTTTAAAGAAGATTTTACAAATAAAGTCATATAGTTGGCTTGTTCCCTAGACTTTGTTGAGCAGTGTATATCACGAGTATCTCCGTGCTATGGAAGGCACGTTAAGCAGTTGGTCTCAGCTAAAATCGGTTGACATTCGTTAAGCCTAGTCGGAGGTCCTATGGCTATGACAGCTTATGCCTGATGCGACATGAAACGTTACCTTGTCACTGATAACGGTTTCAAGCCCATTTTCAAGGAACCCTAAATACACCAACAAATAACTTATTCGCGTTTTTGCTTCACAAAGGAAGTGAAGTAACAAACAGAAATACTTGTAGTACGTTCATATATTCAACCTCCACGGACTAAATTGTAGTTTGATGACCTATGGATTAGTCGTCCAGATAAGTGGGGTCGCGGTTCAATTCCAAAAATAAGTAATTACCGATTGAGCAGTATAATTCTCGACTCGACGAAACATCGGTTGTTGATGTAATGATTTCAAATAATTTATAGGCGACGTTTAATATTACCATGCTATCCTGGTATATTATTCACCTATCGTTTCATTAGGTTCGTATTTTTTTCATTTTACTCGACTGAATCGCATATTTTTTTTTACCAAATTATATTACTTGAGTCTGGCAAAGGGCTAAAGTTCACCGCATGAGGTAAACAAAAATGTGTGTTTTAACCGACTTCAAAAAAGGAGATTCTCAGTTTGACCTGCATGTTTGTTCGCATTTACTGAACCGATTTTGATGCGATTTTTAGTAAAGTATTTTTTACGTTTAAGAGAAGGATCTAGTTACTGATTTAGTTCAATCAGGTAATTGTTCATTTATTTTAACAAAACACATTTGGTAGACTTGAAGAATAATTCTATTAATACGAGACAAAGCATTTTACGACATTCCCAAACGAGTTACAAGCGAAATGGAAACTATTCTCAATATAAGCCAAAACTTCATTGCCTTAATCCTACCATTCCGAACACTGCTATTGTTTCGATTCAAATCACCGCACAATATCCTAAACCGAATTCGATACTCGCTTTGAACATCGATACTGTATTCGATTGATACTATTAATCGATTAATACGATAGCAATCGCTATCCGGGAGCCCAAATAGGTCATTGGCTATCATACGTTAGAGATGATATTGTGATAAAAATACGGTTTTCGGATATTATTTGAAAGTATCCGTTGGTTTGGATGTAAAAAAATTGATGTAACAGGAAAATTAGTAAAAAATTTTAAATTAGGTACTTCCATATTTAATTTAAAAGGTTACAAAATATTTTTTATACATGCATCAAATCGCATAATGTACTTTAATGTGCACTTCATATTTCGCACTCTAATTTCTGATCGTGATTTTTAAAAAAGAAACCTATTTTTCAATGTAAGATTCAAACCTACAATATAAATTTGGAAATCCAAAAATAAATTTTAGCATTTAGTTTAGTGCGTAAAAGCATCAAGACTTCTAGCTGTTATTGAAGTATTTCCATACGGACTTACCTCAAATCGAAGCCCCTAAATTACAAAAAACTAAAAAAATGTACCTCAATTAAATTGTGGCTCGTACCTAGCTCAAGGGATAAATAACTATAGCTATCTATCACGGCTCGCAGCCAGTACCATCACCTCTTTGCCTCAAGGAAATGGTTTCGTTTTTCAATAGATACTTTTTGAAGTTTCAAGTATTTTATTTTGACTAGTAAGATGTTTTTCGGATATTTTCCCCATCACTAGTAACATGTTCCAGTATGGATTTGTGGTCGTCACTCACCCTGCGGGCAGGAACTTCTAATTTGAATGATACGCTGTTGTTATCGTCCCAATTTTGATATTTAGCAAAATGGATGACCATTGTTTGGAATAACATTAGTCAGGGCGATATGGTTTGGGAATTTGAAATATTTTGCAATTAGTTTCAGAACTGGATTTATCAACTGCTGATGGCGTGATATTATTACTGTGTGTTAATGTCTACGAAACTGCTTCACCTTAATGGACTGCTGTATTAATAAATACATATACATAATAAATAAGATAGATATCATATAGGTCTTACTCTAAGAATTCACGGCGCGGTTTCCACCCGCGCCCGCCGCGCAGTCTCTGTAGAATGCAGATTTGTATGTAAAAAGTTAAAACAAAACTCACGACGCGGTTTACGCCCGCGGCGAGCGCGGGTGGAAACCGCGCCGTGAGTTCTACTAAACCTTACTCACACTAAACGACCATCATTATCTTCATTCATTTGTTATTATCAGTCAAAGGACGTCCACTGCTAAACAAAGGCCCCAAACTTTTCCACAGCAACCGGGTGCAAACGGTCTGCATTCATCAGTATCCAGTATGATCCTGCAATCTCACAGCGTCGTCTCTCGACGTCGTCGTCGTCGTCGACGAAATAACGTATTAAGTAGGTTTTTATTTAATCGATGTTACTATTTGTAACATATATTTTTTTATCTTTTCTATAATAATAATAAATATGCGCCAGACAACACACCAATTGTTTTGGTTTCAAACCTAAGGATTTTTTTTCATTGTGCTTCGAATACCAGACAACGTATTAGTTCGTATTTCGTAGTATTATACGCGTCTTCCATAAAGACTTAAATACATATAAACATCCATGTTTGTGCTTATCACCTAAACATTTGCCCTTTGCGAGATTCGAACCCGCGACCGCTAGCTTAGTAGTCAGGATCGCTACCCACTACACCAAACGTGCCGACTATCGCATTTTATTTTATTTTAAAATCCCTCGATCCTTCGTCGGCTGCAACGTCACTTATCATCAGATGACCTAAGGTTCAGGTTAACACGTTCCGGGACACTATTCCAGACACAATAGATGTTATTGTTTTCACGCCTGTAGGCGTTCACTGTTCTAGAACGTGTTAAGACAAGTTTTATGTTCTATACGGAATTCCTTTATTAACTCCAAATCACAGATAAACCATCAAAATATCCCATCCCTTCCCGTAATATTTCGACATCCGAACCGTCATAACCCATGCGTTCCCATTATTTGTATTCGTGACGGCATATTCCCGTCACGTCCTGTAGCCCTAATTTTGAATCACTCGCGTTGAGTCGAGCGCTAGATATCTACTGATTTTCGCTCACTCCTATTTTCAAATTAAACGTTGCAGAAAGCAAAGTGGTAGGAAGGAAATTAGTACCTACTTTTTGTCATTTTTTGTAGAGATGTGCCGACTATGACTTTGGCCGACTGGCCGACTAGCCGACTAGTCGGCAGCAAAATGGCCGACTAGTCGGCCGACTAGTCGGCTAGGCCAATCATTACTTTCGGTAAAATCCGGGTGACGTCGGAAATGTTCGTGAGCGCGCTCTCAACTCGTCGAATTGGCGCGCGGCCGGCGCCCACGCGGACCTTACTTACTATACTTAGATACTTCTAGTATTTTTTTATTTTATTAATTTCGAGATTGAATAACTTGGGGATATGGATGGAACGTATTTACCATACCAGGTTTACAAATCTAGTATTTGCTTCAAAGTACGCATACCAGGTACGGGCTCAAAATACTTCTAAGACCATGAAAGTATTTTACTTAGCAGCGAGCGGCACCCGCTTCCCCGAAATACTTGCAAAAATATCGTAGTTATGAAATTAGACCTTACGCTCATAAAAAAGAGGTCAAAAATTGCGAGAAATGAAGAGAGAACGAGAAAGAAGAGTTCTTATTTTTAATGTTACAATTGAACCTACTTATTACCAATAATTATTTGCTTTAACCTATATTTTGTTATTTTATAAAAGACTAAAGAAAGAGTTCCTATTAAAATTTTCAACCAATTATGAAATTGTATTGTTAACTGAAACTGTGATTCTTTTAATAAAAAATAACAAGAGTAAAGATACAATTTCATTTCAATCACTCTAATTTTTAAGCATATTAACATGAGTGAGAAGCGGGCCGACTAGTCGGCGGATTTAGCCGACTAATCGCCGACTAGTCGCCGACTACAAAAATGGCCGACTAGTCGGCTTTACCGACTAGTCGGCGACTAGTCGGTACATCTCTAATTTTTTGTATGCAAACTGCACGACATGAAAACGCCTGAAAGTCAACTCATTCAAAAATCGTTATCAGTGGTTAAATTACTTTTTTATCTGCGATTGTCCATACCAAAAACTATAGCCAAAATGTTTGATTTTAACCATGAGTTATGAGGAAAACCAGGGCTCGTAGATATGAAACGTGGTATTTGTTGGATACTGAAAAATACAGATAATTTTGAATACGGAAAGCCGGGGAAATTAGGTTTGTTGGTAAAGCTTGTCAGCAACAGTAACGTAAGTAACAGTAAGTAACCTTTTTAAGAAAAATAAATATAAGTATGCGCGAGACAACACGAAGTACTAGACAACTATTATGACGGAGGCATCACCCATGAATACTTAAATACATATAGAGGTACCATGACATACTCGTAATAAAAATGATTGTACTTATCACAAACAAACATTTATCCCGTGCGGGATACAAACCCACGACCGCTAGCGTAGAAGTAAGGACCTCTAACCACCACACCAAACTTGTCGTGAATGAACGTACAATTTTAATTTTGTATTTGAGATTACTTAAATTTAAAAATACTGACCGTATGATATTCGAGTGACTGAAAAATTGCGCTCCAGAGGCCCTATTTTTGAATCACTCACTTGAAGATGGCGAGTGATTTTCGTTCGAAGATGAATGAAAAGTCAAAGGAAATAACTAGTTTTCTAACGAAAATCACTCGTAATATTGACGCGAGTGATTCAAAAATCGGGCCCCAAACCGTATACCCTGTATTATTTCTGCCGATGGCCACTTTATTTGTTCCGTTTATCGCGGCCCTATCCCTTATCACTAAATTGAATTGCTGGGAGACACAGACGCCCGATGGGCTACGCCAAAAAGATCAGGGGTAGCACTGAAGAGGTTAAAAATCATAAAGAAAAGGTTAAGAATCATACTTCGTTAGTATGAGACACTTATGCGAAGAACTAATGGACGTTGGGGCAGGAAAGATCTAGATTGGAGACCCTTTGATTAAAAGCGCAGCGTAGGACGCCCACCAATAAGATGGACAATCGAACTTGTAAAGATCGCAGGATCACACTGGATGCAGACCGCTCACAACCAGTCGCTGTGGAAAACCGTGTGGGGGAGGCCTATGTTCAGCAGTGGACGTTCTTTGGCTTAAGATGATGATGATGAGAGACTTGCGTCGGATTGAGAGTTTCAGCCGACGATAGCAAAGTCTAGAACTAATAATTTTTTAAATTATTACTAACGCCTATTTGTCAAAGCTGTTTTGGGTGTTAGAGGCGATATTTTTTTTTATGAAATTGCGTATTGCGATCTTGCTTTGACAGTTAACCTGCTCTGCTTTTGAATGGCTAAGCAAATTTCGTAGTGCGATGTCTTAATTCCGACCAATTTCCATGTCTTAATTTCGACCAAATGCTTGAGTGAGAAAGAGTTACTTTTATTTTTTTAAGTTAGAGCGCAATAAAAATTTGGCGGCTCAGCTAGCTGAGTGGGGATTGAACTGCATGAAACTTAAATGAATTAATTCAAAATTGCAATACGCCTGAAGGTATAATTATAGCATAACTATTATAATTAATAAAATAAATAACTCCACCAAATAATGAAAAAACTTAAATAAATAGTATAAATAAGTATATTTTTGACAGCCCTGGCAGAGACCTGCTTATCTCGCGCATGATTAAACTCTCAGGCAACTTCTTGCAGAAAATACAGGAAAAGCTCCCACTTTTCTTCCTTGCACTACTTTTTTATTCTATATAACTGTGAGTACCGTTCGCAAAAAAGGTTATGATTAACATAATTCTTATCTAAGTACACAATGTGTACTATAAAGTAATTCTAGAACTTCAATACAACTAACTAGGTACTAACTTTATCATCATCAAAAAGAGCTAAGCTTTTGTCGGTGCGCTTTTCACATTTATTTGATACATAAAATATGATGATGTTATCTAACGAGCATTGAGGTTTTTTTGTTTATTTGTGTTTGGCTCTTTTCACCAAATTCATTATCAAAATAAATCCCAATACGAGCTCAATTTATTTATTTCGTTTAGGGCTGGTTTTTCAATAGCCAGATAAGAAATATTCGTCGAACAAAATACAATAGGTATGGCTAATTTGAAAACGTCACCTAATTGTCAGCAGCCATACATACGTATTAAGAGTTTGGTGTATTGGTTAGCGCTCCTGCCTGACTATTACGTTGCCCGTCGCGGGTTCGAATCCCGCAAGGGGCAAATGTTTGTGTGATGTGCACGAACATTTGTACCTGACTCATGGATTTTATATGTATTTAAGTATAAATCGGAGATGCCCCCGTCATAATCGTTGTCTGGTACTTCGTAACACAAGGAAGAAAATTCCTTACCACGAAACCAGACAATTGGTGTGTTGTCTGGCGCATATTTATTAATTTATACGTTACTGTTTTTTTTTAATCTGTTGCATTATAATTAATGAGTCTGTTATGTTTTTCATTGAAAAATCGGCCTTAAGTTGAAAATTAATTATGAACAATAACAATTAGCAATTTTAATTATTGAATTATTCACGCCTGTTTCTCACTGCGGTTTCGTGTGTTTGCGGCGATAATATTTTGCAAACGTTATTCGCGAAGCGGCAGCCATTTTGTTATTTAGCGGTACACATTGACCACTTTCATTGAAACCTACTGTGTTGTATTAAGTAACTTGCAAACTGCCTCGGTGGCGCAACGGTTAGAGGGTCGCATTTTAAAAGCGACGGCTGCGCCATAGGTCCCGGGTTCGATTCCCGGGTCGGGCCAAAAATATGTACCTGTGTTTTTCTGTTTAGAAATTTTCAGGGAAGCCCGGAGTTTGGAAGTTAGCGGTGTTTCACCCCCGTGCCTCGGAAAGCACGTAAAGCCGTTTGTCCTGCGCCTGATCTCTCTCCGGTCGTGTCAGATTGCTGTCCCATCGGGCTAGTAGGGTGAAAGGAATAGAGAGTGCACCTGTGTTTGCGCACACACTTGTGCAATATAATATGTCCCGCGCAGTCGGTTATTCGATGTGACTGGCCTCCGTAGTCAAAATCGGCTAGGGGGACTACTAACTTGCAAACTATCACGACGGCCGATAAAAAGCTTTTATGCGCCAATGGTGCCAATATCTATGCAAGCGCTTACTTCGGAGCTTTCAGAAAAAGAAGAACGAAAATGAAACAACCCGAGACATTAGGAAAAATGAGGAAATCTTCTATAAGTACCATAAAATTACTATCCCTTTGGAATAGAACGACAAAAGCGAGATGTCACTAGCAAAAACCTGTGTGATAAAAAGAGATGCGAGATGCAAAGTAGCAGAACCGTTTTTGATGGTTGTCAGTCAGTTTAGAGGCCCATGGAGGCCCGCTGAAAATTTCTTCATGTGATTTTTTATAAATTCAAGCGAATATGTGTATATTTTTTAGAAATATTTATCCTGAAACATGGTGACTTGATCGGTGATTGATTGTTGTTCATTACAACGAAATAACCCCAACAAATATTCATTTAACTGGTAGATTAGTCCAAATCGAAGCCTCTTAATATACGATTTATATTTACCAATGCGCTTCAAATTTTAAGTACGCAGTTTGATTATTCTAATCTCAATACGTTAATTTACGTAAAAAGTAAACATAGTAACAGGTAATGCATATCTACGAATATTTGTCTCAAGAAATCATTTTTCGTTTTACACTAGGGCTGCATGACCGATATTTTGTGTCGACTGTTTATCATACAGTAAACTTAGGAAGGTTGGTATAATCACCGGACCGAAAGGTTATCTCATTTTAAGTTGCAAATGTTACTTACTTAAGTTAGTTACTGTCGTCTAAAATCGATTTCGTTTGACAGCTCTTCCTTGTTCTTCTCTTCTGATAGGAATATGAATTTTATGATAAGTACGGGGAGGTTTAACTGCACTGGATCTGAGAATCGTATTTTATAAAATAACAGCGTTATTTGTGATTTTCACCTTTCGCACTATACAATGCGACGTGGAATGCGATAGTAATAGAGATAGGTAATAGACCTGTCAAATGAAATCTGTGCCGTTCATTGTTGAATATATCAAATATATTCTAGTTTCATTCAGCCGGTTAATAGCTTTAAGTGTGCTTCATTATTGTGTTTTGGCCCATTGAAATTAATTGCAAAGTGCTGATATAAACGCGCTTAATATTAAATTGAAAATTTCGTGAATTACCACCGTTTAAAAAGTGTTTTACGCACTTTACGGATTGATTTAGCGAATATATTTTTTTAAATAAACGCCTGATGTTTCGAATGCTTTACAGCATCTGTGGTCACAAGCAGACAGTCTGTCAGAAAGTGTTTTACTAATTCAAAGGTAATAACGCATATGAATTCGCCGCTAGGAGCGCTTGTGTAGCGTGAGGTCTACGAAATGTCGAATGTTGCTGATTGTGGGTAAGATGTGTTTTAAAAGGGGGACTAAAAATATAACAGGGGGACTAAAGATTTAACATCTTTAATAGCTTGTGTACTTACTCCTCTTTTTCTAACAAAGCTGGACTGCGGCATGCTCGATGTATTATAATATCAAGATTTAGTGGCAAACTTGATTTTTATCTCTCCATCATGACAATTACACACACGACAGTGGCGCCAACTAGTATGTACGAAAACGGTAGCCCTCATTAATAAATGACTTAACACAAACCCCATGGAATGAAGCAAGCTTATAGATAGCCAGCTCCTATGATTTGACATGACTCGACCAATTGACCATCAATCCTTAAAACAAATCCTTTTTCGCCTTACATTCCAGGACTTTATTTTTCTTTTTTTGCGTCAGGAAAATGCTATTATTCATACGTTCAGCGCCTTAGCCTATGTTTAGCAGTTGACGTCTTTTGGCAGATAATGATAATGATAACAATGTTTTAATGATGGTGCATGTTAGCAAACTTGTTTCAAACTATTCTGTAGTGAACATGAAAGTTTAAAATAAAATAATTAGTATTTCGCTATTTTTTTTTGCAGTCGGTCGTTCGTTGTGTCGGCGTTCCATTACAATGGGCCTTCCTTGCGTTACATCGCGAGACTACACAGCTATGATGTACATTCTTTGGTACTGAAGTGAGCTGAAAATCTAGTATAGTAACAGAATACTGGCGTATATTAAAATAAACTTAAAAACCTGGCAAGAGCAAGTTGCATTCGCGCACCAAGGGTTGAAATGAATCCCCATGGCTCACATTTTGAAGTCGTTATTGACCGCTTGTGTGACACCAACGACATCGCAACCACAACGCAACCACCAGCGACTGAACTAGTGGCCGCGTAGGAACCAAGAACCACATCGACATAGTTGGAAACACAACGCAACTACAAAGAGATGCAGCGATACTATTCATACGTACGACTACTTGACTACATTTTGAAACTGCTATGTGGCGTGGTACATGTGGGCTATCCACTCATCTTTCATTTTCTTACGTATACCGAGAGAAATCTTCAAATCTGACTATAAAAATTTCATAAGCAAAGTCCTCTCGCACTCAGATAAAATGGGTCGACAATTTGTATTGAGAAGAAAGTTCAAAAGTAGAGCAAAATGAAACATACTATTAACGATTACTTAAGTTCCTCTGTCTCATAATAAACATTGCGCACAATCACAAATATTACCTTACATAATTAGCAAGCGAGGTCCGTGATTCGTTGCCTGATTATAGTCCGAGCTAGCTTTGGTAATATATTGGAGCAAATCACGGTTGGCATAAAACATAAGATACAGCGAGTCATCATCAAAAGCAATTGCCCACTGGCCATAGAAGATTTGGTCTATATTGGAGGACGGCATCGAATTTACTTATTTTCAGTTAGTATGTAGCCTAAAATACCGATAAGAGAAGTATAGTTCATGCTAAACTTCCCCAAAAAAGTAATATAAAAAATATATTTTGTCATTACAAACAAATCAAATACACACAGTACTGTTAATACAAAAGAACATTACAATTAGACAAGTAAGAACGAAAGGTGGGCATAGATTGTTATTAAATATCTAGATAAAAGCCCTGAATTTCGATAGGAACTATTTAAAAAAATTGAGAGCATTTCTGGGGATATTCATATTTTTTTCGAGTATCCAAAAAATTTGGCTTTGCTTCATCGCTGTCTGTGGCTTAGGCCAGGAATGGTCATTTACTTTAAAGAGCTGGTTCTAGTTGGTGTTGATTTCTCTATAAACGGCAGTTTGTTCATATCTCATAGCACATTTTTCGTAGGATTGCATTTAATATATATTTTAGGTACAACGCATAACTATTTTATAAGACTTTTAAAAAGTTATGCATAGTCGGTTATCACTTGTACCAAACATGATTCTCACCACTTTTGAAATCTAGTTACAATCTAATTCCATGTTATTATAGGTAATTCCTTCGATTGATTTAAAACTATATTGATTTCAGATTGAGAGGTTTTATGTGTTTTTGTTGAACTACAAACAAAATTAAAATGTAATTTTTGTCAATATTTCCTGCTGTTTTGCTGTTACGCCGAATTCGCATGCGGAATGTGACATTTTGGCGGTGAACAACGGCGTTAAAAAATCTTTGTTTTTTAAATGTAGGCATGCTGTTAGATTGTCATGATTATTTTAATTTCGTGAGTCCCTAATAAAACTTGATTGCGTAAGTGGGCTAGGAAAAACAGTGAGGGTGCAATATGTGAATTTTAAGATACAGGGTCGTTCTTCCGAAATATATGAAATAAGAAATGCCCGATCAATAAGTAATTTAGGGTTGTCAAAACAATCTACCGGAGACATTAAATGTTTTGATTATTTACAACCAATAGCTGACGTTCTTTGCTATGAGAACGCTCATCCCAAGCTCATTATTGGTATCGATAATTGGCCTCTCTTAATCTCTAAGGAAGTTAGGAGAGGTTCAATGGATCAACCGGTTGCTATAAAAACAAGTCTAGGTTGGGTTTTATTCGGTTATGACTCCAATAGGAACTCGGATCCAATTCATCGCGTCAATCATGTTTCTATTTCAGACAAAAATGAAGGTGAACTCGAACAATTGAATTCTCTGATTCAGAATTACTATAGGTTAGATTCTTTAGGCATTACTAAGAAGGAATGTCTCAGTGACGACGATTCTAAAGCTGTCAAAATCCTGGAAGAGACAACTCGTCGCCTTCCCGACGGCAAATATGAAGTAGGCCTTCCCTGGAAAGATAATAACTTTCAAATCCCAGACAGTTTCGGTCAGGCCATATTTAGATTTAAGAGTTTAGAGAGGAAGATGGCCAAGGAGCCAGCTTATGCTGAACAATATAAATTCAATATGCAAGCCATGTTTGACAAGGGTTATGCTGAAGGCCCCGTTAGTAAAGAGTGTATTAACAAAAAGTGTTGGTTTTTACCACATTTCGGAGTTACTAATCCTAATAAGCCCGGTAAACTTCGTATCGTACATGATGCCGCGGCAAAGTCTAACGGTGTTAGCTTAAATTCTATGCTCCTTACGGGCCCAGACCTTCTTAATTCCATTTTAGACATTCTTTTTCGCTTCCGTGAGGGTAAAGTTGGGCTTTCAGCCGACATTAGAGAAATGTTTCCTCAAATTAAAATACGCGAAGTGGATAGGGATGCTCAACGTTTCCTATGGCGTCCCTCGCCTAAAGAACCGATTCAAGTTTATAGAATGTCTTCGCTGATATTTGGTGCAGCATCTAGTCCCTTTTCAGCACAATTTATTAAAAATAAAAATGCACTTGAGTTTAAAAGTATATTCCCTGAAGCTGTGAATGCTATTCTAAATGATCATTATATGGATGACTGCATAGTATCCACACCTTCTACTGAATATGCTGCACAACTTGCTGCAGACATCGTAGCCATTCACAAAGAAGCTCATTATGAGATGAGATCTTGGGTTTCTAATGATCCTAAGGCCCTATCTCTAATTCCAAAAGAACTGTTGTTAGATCCATCTTTAGCGAACGTAAACGTAGATTTGGGTAAAGTAGCAAAGTCGGTTAGAACTTTAGGCTTAGTTTGGCAACCAGCTGACGATTTACTTAGCTTTAATACTAAAGGTTTCGTTGAAAAATCATCTGATCAGTTAACAAAACGAGAAGCTCTCTCGCTCATGATGAGTATTTATGACCCATTAGGATTATTATCACCTCTCACAATTAGAGCTAGAATATTGTTTCAAAATGTATGGCGTAAATCACTTGATTGGGATCATCAACTTTCACAGGATGATATCGCTGCGTGGAAGGAGTGGCACAACATTTGTGTCAATTCACTCAATAATTTAAAAATTCCAAGAAGATTTATAATCTGAGTGACTTTGGTGATGCTAGCATTGAAAGAGAACTTCATATATTTTGTGACGCTAGTGAATCGGCGTACGCCACTGTTGCATATTGGCGCTTAATTTACCCTGATGGTAGTAACAAGGTAACCTTAATCGGTAGTAAAGTAAGAGTTGCTCCATTAAAACCATCCTCCATACCTCGCTTAGAATTACAAGGAGCCTTAATAGCTGCTCGATTTGCCTTTTCAATTCAGGAAGCTCACAAATTTAAACCAAAGCAACGATTCTTCTGGTGCGATTCCATGAATGTTTTGGGTTGGATTCGTAACGATGCCCGAAAATTCAAAGCATTTGTGGCCAATCGTATTGGTGAAATATTGCTTTCTGAAGTTAGTGAATGGCGATGGGTTTCTTCCGAGGGTAACGTAGCTGACGACGCTACACGTTTGAACAAAATTAATTTTGATGAGGATTCACGTTGGTTCACTGGACCAGATTTTTTAATTTCGTGTAATTGGCCCAGCGAACCATCAGGAAGCAGCCCACCTTCAGAGGCTCAATCTGAGCTAAAGCCCTTGCACAGACTTGAAAGACTTGTCAGTCATGTCATTAATATTAATGATTCGACTATTTTGCTACCAGTATCGGCTAGTGCTCAGCGAATCAGTAAATGGCTTTGTTTGGTTCGTGCAACTGCCCTAGCTCATAGATTTGCTGGTTTGTTGCTCAAACGTTGTTTAGATAAACGCAAAACTAGAGGCTTAGATTGTAATTTTGATTTTTTAAACAAAAATGATTTTTTATTGAGTAACCCTGTATTGTCAGCTAAAAACTTAGATTTAGCGGAAAAGCATGTATTATGGCATAGTCAACTAGAAAGTTTTAAAGAAGATTATGTCCTCTTAAAGAACAAAAAGGATTTACCGCGTTCCAGCAAACTTTTTCATTTATCGCCTGTCATTGGATCGGATAACGTCATAAGACTTTCGGGGAGAATCAAAAGAGCCGTAAATATTCCTGATGACTCAAAACAGCCAATTATCCTCGATGGAAAACATCCAACCACTCGTTTGTTGATTATGAAATATCATAATAAAGCTGCCCACGGAAACAACGAGATGGTGATAAATGAGGTGAGACAATCTTACTGGATACTGGGCTTAAGAAGCACAGTGCGAGCTGTCGCTCACAATTGCCTAGTCTGTCGAATTAGAAAAGCTAAGCCTTATAACCCTCCAATGGGTGATCTCCCTGGAGCCAGACTAGCCTACGGACATAAGCCATTTTCTTTCGTGGGCTTAGATTATTTCGGACCCTTAAACGTCAAAATTGGACGACGACAAGAGAAACGATATGTTGCGCTCTACACCTGCCTCACTTGTCGAGCCATCCATTTAGAAGTGGTGCATAGTCTATCAACGGATTCGGCGCTAATGTGTTTGAGGCGATTTATAGCGCGCCGGGGTACACCAAAAGAGATTTATAGTGATAATGGCACTGCATTTGTTGGTCTAGATCGAGAGTTGAAAAAGTTGTACAGTGAAGAGATACAAGATTTCACAGCCAATGAAAGGATTTCATGGAAATTTATCCCACCGGGAGCACCTTTCATGGGCGGAGCATGGGAGAGACTGATTCGTTGCGTCAAAACAGCGCTTAAAGTAACACTGCGCACCCAATCACCTCAAGAAGAAGTACTACTCACTTTACTAGCAGAAGCGGAAGCCATTGTAAACACAAGGCCCCTCACTCACGTATCAGCTGACCCTGAATGCACAGAAGCCTTAACTCCACATCACTTCCTACTTGGTTCATCGTCAGGCCAACCCTTCGTTACATGCTTGACTCCATTTCATTTGTTGAACGGAAGCTCTGCAGGTCCCTCTTTCCCAGCAACATTATCTGACCATGATCTCACTTCAAGATCGAGGTGGAAGATCGCACTACGACTAGCGGATATGTTCTGGGGCCGTTGGGTAAGAGAATATCTACCAAATCTACTACCTCGACGTTCGAGTACTGGCTCAACGGTTCCAAAGCTTAAAGTGGGGGACATAGTTCTCATCGGGGACAGCAATTTACCACGAGGAACGTGGCCAAGAGGGCGTGTTATTAACTTATTTCCCGGTCGTGATAACATTGTACGTGTAGCTGACGTGCAAACTTCGAATGGCATATTAAGACGACCTTTAAAAAAGCTTGTTCCAATTTGCAACTAAGTTTGTTTTTTAATTTTGATTTTATTTAAGTTAATTTTCAAATTTAATTTTTTGTGTAATTTTCAAATTCAATTTATTGTTTAATTTTCACATTTAATTCATTGATTAATTAAAATGTCTTAATTTACGTGAAATGTTATGTTGGTTAATATTTAGAGGAGTTGTCTTTAATTTTATTTTATTTTTACTTGAAAAGGTGGAGCATGTGCTCAACGCACATCAATACTTTTTCTATTTTAATTTATGGTTTTATATTCTTTTTTTATTGACTTTGTCAAACAAATGATTAAAATTAGTTGTCACCCAATATCCCTTGGCTTTCTGTCCCGTTTCCCAAAATTCCCTAATTAGCCCTAGTTTTCCCTCAAAATCATAGCTATCCTGCACAATGTTCCTACCTTATTCCAGAATATGGCAGATTTTGACCCCAAAAATTTTGACACTCGGAAGCGTGACATGCCAAGTACAATCTTCAAAGATGTTATATTTTGCAGTATGAAACCATTTTTTTTTACTATTAATATTAATTACCAATTTTCCATGCTGTACCGATAATAAAGTGGTATAGCAGAGAACGGAGAAAAAATAATATTTATGTAAAGATTACATGGCTCTCTATTAAGCAAAGATTACACGCCCCGGTAGGTATTCTCCCAATACTCTATTTGTCGCATGATAGAACATTCCTTTTGTGTTCACGATTCGTAACAGATAAACTATTTTGTGGGTTCAGTATACATTTTATTTTATTATTTATTAACCCATCTTGCTTAACACTATACTATACTATAGATTCCGTGTACCATCAAAGTTTAACGTAACTTAAATTGTCATATATATTTTTTTCGTATGGTCTCGACATTTCATAACTAAAATTTTGCTTAACAGTAGATATTATATAAGATATCTTAAATTAATTTCCTATACATATTAAGATACTAATATAAAAGATATCTTTTATTAATTTCCAACACAATGTATTTTATTAATAATGGAATAAATGACTTATGACTTATCAAAAAACATAAAAACATTTACCTTATTCATAATAAAATTGATTAGCATTAAATCGGATAAGTTTGACTGTACGAAGGTAGAAATTAAGGCTAAAGCCTGCTACCTGTCTTAAAACAATTCTTAAATTCTATAACTAATTAACACTAGTTAGTACAAAACTATCACAAGAAACTCCAAAATTAAAATACGCTTCTTGTTATAACATTCCTTGATTATATGACGCTCGTTTCTTTGACATAAAGTTCAAAATGAAAATCAAAACTTGCCACCGAAGTCATGATAGTAACAAAATAAAAAAGCGCCCCATTATATTTTAGACTTTATCTTCATTGAATTAAGATCGTTTTTTGTATGGCCCCTGCAAATGTAAATTGATTTTCCGTTGAAAATAGTTAAAGTAGTTTTTAATTATTTGCCCGACAATCGACAGTTGATTGAGTCGTTCGCTATGGGAAATATCTTTTTTACCGTTTTAATTTCATACTTTTCAGTAATCAGATTGAATTCAGTAGGACCACTTATACAAAGTTATTTAAATACTAATGCTACGACATTAGTGGGGACTTGATTGCACGCAAGCATTAACATTGGAAAATAAAAGTGATCTATCAAACTGTTTATACGAATACAGCACTATTTTAAAACCGTCGTGTGTTAAATTAGGCGTAAGTCGTGTATTTTTTAACACAGAATATTCATAGGACCTCCAAATAATCACGTGGTTTGTACATTTGCATTCTCCAAAATATATTTTATAAAAAACTATTGGACGGATTTACTGAATACAGCTGCACTATGTCGTCACACTATTTTATCAAGTTTGTTTATTTTAATAAAGTGCGTTCAAAGGAGACTGCATTTTATTTGATTTTTAAAAGTACGATGGTTTTGTTTATTTACGCTACTTTGCTAGAAATCTGTCTAAATAAATTACAACAGTTTTATTGCAGTTTCATCATCATCGTAATCAGCCGTAGGACGTCCACTGCTGAACATAGGCCATTATTTATTATCATTACTTCCACAATTTCCACAGTGACCGGTTGCGCGCACTCCGTATCCAGCTTGATCCTGCGATGTTTATTAAGTCGTCTGTCCATCTTTTCGGTGGACGTCCCATGCTGTTTTGACAGTTAACACAAAGTAATAAAGTTGATGAAGTACCAACAATGCAAATGCCAACTGCACAACTGTCTAAATAGTTACTAAACAAGCAGTTTTTTCATTAAAGCCAGCGTCCTCTAACCATTAGCAATTCTCTAACTACAGTACAGTCACGACCAAAAAAAGGTACTCACTCTTACATCTTCGAAATAAAGTCTAAAATTGTATGTAATTCGGTGGAGACTGTACGAGTTTACACTCCGGGACAAAAAACGGGGCGCACGCGGCGCAACCGCACATTAGGTCGAATGGTCGGACAGACGTCACACTGGGCTAGGTATTGTAAAGGTGAAGTCACAAAAGTATGCAAACTTCGGGAAAAAGCAGAAATTAATAAAGTAAATTATTAACAATCTCACACTACATCACATTTGAGGTAAGTCCTTTGCCCAGCTGTGGGATGCTTACAGGCTAACTTTTTACGCTAGTAAGCGAAAAATTGATTGATATAGTAATGATAATTTAATAAAAACTATTTACGAAACTTTCTTTAATAAAAAAAAACCTACAAAAATAATTATAACGCTAAGAAAAGCTATCCATTATCAAGAAAATACGAAGCAGTTTCATACAAATATACATAGCCTTACTTTCACCAGTATTGACCATTTATAAATAAATAACACTAACTTCTTACTCCTGGTTGAACGAGTCGCAGAGTGACAACTCCATTGATTTTAATAAAACTGCTTACATTCAGCGACATTATAAGCCTAACCTTAATTAAAATGTATTCTACATTTAATTAAAAGCACAAGTTTCATGAAAACTAGAACAAAAAGAGCATCAATAAGTATTGTGCGCGCCGGTTTATTTTAGCACAGTGGTTCGTGTTTGGAAAACGCAAAAGCTGGAAATCCCTTTTAGTTTTAAAACTATTTCAGTGTAATTGAGTTACCCGAATTTGGTGCTTTACTGAATTAGGAGTTGGCCAGAATTTAGGGAGACTGTTTAATCCACACTTACGAAAGTACACCAAATTTTCGGATAAAATAACTTCCCTGTTACGAAACAGGGAAGTTATTTTATCCGAAAATTTGGGATATTAATCCATATAGAACTATTTATTAAATGCGCTCATCTTAAAAAAAATAAGAGCATCGTGATAAAAAGCCACGAAAAAATTTAAAGAAAATGATATGTGTGCCTTTATTTAAAAAATGTCATAAATCTATCTGATTACAGACGATTTTAATATTTATTGCAGTAGGATGATAGCTACATAAATGTCTTGGATAGTTGTTCTCATGGATAAATTTGAAAATATCGAGAAAAAAGTAAATACATATCCGAAACCACCACATCCCTACCCCAAGTTTAAGTTAGGCAAAGTTAGTCGGCCATTATGCGAGTTCAGGCTAAGGATTTTAGTTAGAATTGGACTTAGGGTATTGGGTATTGATGAGCCAAAAATGGAATCGTTGAGTTGCCACTTCGGGACAAGTTTGGCTGAGTTAGCGAACGTGGCCCGAACTAGAGTGACTTGTTAACGTCCGATTAAAAGTTTGCGTAGATGTCATCTGACATGACCATCGCCGAAGTTTTGCGATTTGGGTGTGTAAGACTGACGGTCAAGACTCGATATTGCACTTAAAGAACTTAACAAGACGTCCCATAAATTTATTACTGTGTTTAGTGAGATGACAACTAGACAAGTCCAGTAATTTAATAGATTTTTCCGTAGATATTTTCCAAATGCACTATTAATTTTTAAGATGCTTAATATTCAAATCCATTGTGTATGAGAAAATGTGAATGAATAAATAATTATTACTAGCGGTCCCAGCGAACATCTTTTCGCCCCCAGCCCTGTCCCACCCGGCCCCGTTTTAAAGGAATTTTCTTTGCTATAAACCTCACGGAGCCCGAGACCTTTCCAACGAATGCAAAACCGTGGAAATCGGTTAATGCGTTCTGGAGTTATAGCGTCGGGAACGAAAACCCGAATTATTTTTATATAGTAGATAAGGATTTTAGGTGGATATCTTTAAAAAAACATTAGGAATCTATCATAATTATACAAAATATCATTTTAATCGTAATAGTAGATTGACTTTCTTTTATTCCATTCATAACTGTTCAAACCAAGCCTTCGTCTTCGTCATTTACGGGCGAACCTTTAAACATTTAAGGGCACTCCGAAACACCATTTACATCTAAAAGTCAACCAAAGGCCTGTGAGGCCTATTCCCAGAAAGGCCTAATACACTTAACAGAATGGCCGTATAAGCCGGAATAAACAGGCGGTTATACACTCTGCGGTATAGTGCAGGACATGAAAACTGAACATAATATACAGACAGAGTAGTTGTAGGTGGTGTTCTAACGTAAGCAAAGTGTTTAGATCACAACATACAGTTATGATTACTTTATTTCAATGTTTTGTACATTTTATTTTCATATCCTTAGAGGAAAACTAAAAAAAAACTTTGTTTATAAAAAACCTTAAGATAATTAATAATGTTTACGAATTTTATTTGAGGTCAGGCCACTACCACAGTACAACTACCTGCTACTTATCAACATTAATTCCATCTCATTATGTTTATTAATTTATCTTTCCAAATGAAAAAAGTTTTGTACCTGTAATATCGCAAAGAAAATTATGATTCTCTTTGCTAAACTAGCATTTTAACTAACCATCTTAGCACCATCATCAAACCGAGTCCATTACCAATACCAATGTCGTTCCCTTTTCTTGCACGCAAGTGTAATAAAACGTTATAGTTATACTGGAAGCGACATAAAACCGTATCGCACCCGGGCCCGCGATATTGTCTTTGTTAACTCCGACATCACATACGGTCAGACTTTAAACGCACCGCGTAATACCGCGGGTACAGTCAGCTAGAAAAAAGGAGTAAAAAGAAAAAAAAATAAAAGAAAAAAATAATTTATTTATTTCGTACCAGGGTCCGTAAACAGGGTCTAAGGAAATCAATTATCGACCGCCAACGAGGGGTATCTATACATTATAGTATTCTTAGACCACTGGTTAGACCCAAGAGTGTTAGAAACAATAATAAATAAATAAATATGCGCCAGACAAAAACTATTAATAGTTTTGATCTGACGGTTCGTAATATGAATGGCAATGAAAAAGGTGATACAAGCTTGTCACTGTTCCATAAAACAAACAAAAAAAAAACTTTTATTTAAGAAGCTAGGCCTGAGCTGTAGGCTACTAGCGGGGTCATAGGTGGCGGATAGTGAACGGTCACCAGATATGGTGGTTAGCTGCGAATATGTTTTATAAGCAGTCCCCGAACAAACAGCTGGATTACCAGAATCTAAACTTGAAACGCGCGGACGTAAACGCCGGGGACCGCTAGTTAGGTATATGTATGCACCATGGACTCGTACAGTGAAAAAGTCTTAAAGTACATTTTTCTTTGCTTGTTGATTGTAAACAATTTGTATACTCCTTATAAACTTATTTGTCATTGATATTATTCTTAAAGTTATAAAAAGAATGTTTACACTATTCAAGTAGCAAAGAAAAACATACTTTACTCTACGAGTATGTAGTCGACTGTACTATACTATTACTTCTCCAGGGCACCTTAGGGCGTCATATTTGGGTAGAAGCTCTTATACGACTGCAGAAAGGGTCTGAATCATTTGAACGATTATTATCATCTGTATGTTTGCTTCAAATCGTTGTTTAGGGATAGTTTTCAAGATGTGGGTAGTTACATGTAAAATACACTATTGGCTATTATAATGGAGCTGAAATCGAAGTGGTTTGAGAAAAAATACATAACCTTACATGACATAATGACCTTTCATATTTTGCAGGAAACAAAATATATTTACAAGAATTAGTGCCATAAAAAATAGAATTAAGCAAACAAAGCGACCTATGACAATATAGAATTTTAAACTTTCGCGTTGCATTGCAGTAAGTATAGACATGACGGGTCTAAACGCGAATAAAAACTTATTAGTTGCTATTACTCACTGCTCAACGATTCGGCTGTATTGCATGCAACGGTGCCGAAATATCGGAAGCTCTTAAATAATAAGATACATGGTAGCAATCTTGTATCTGACTATTCTAATATAATGTATAAAATTTTTCAATAAACTACCAGAATACATTGTTGACTTACCGATTCATAAATTTAAAACTGTTATTAAAGAAACCCTAATGACGAAAGGGTATTATAAAGTAGATGATTATTTAAAAGATAATAATGTATGGACTTGCATGATCACCACAAACATTGTAAAACTTTTGAAAAGAGGCATTGACAATAGTGACTGACTTTCTTGCGCAGCTTCTTCTCAGCACTACAATTGTCCCGAAGCTGTGGTAGGGTCGTGCGTATCCATTGGGTGAGCGGCTCTAGATTCAGTTGAAAGTATATTTATCATTTAGTTTTAAGTTTAAAACAATTGTAGAAACAAGATTCTCTTTTTGTAATACGATTGAATCAAAGATATTTCGTTAAATGTGTGCTCACTCAGTCCTCACAAACGGTCAGCCATATCTTTATAATGAAACTAGCGGCCCGCCCGCGACTTCGTACGCGCGTTTTAGTTTAACTCCGTTCCCATAGATCGTAGCGAAAAATTATAAGCCTATACCTATACGCATTAAACTACTTCTATAGCCTTTCCTGATAAATTAGCTATCCATCATATTCTATACCCTTACCAATAGTTCCTGTGATTAGCGCCTTTAAACCAAAAAACGAAAACATCCAGTTTTAAAATATATACATAGAAATGCGTACAGATAAATGTTATATTCGACGACGCGTTTGGTGTATTGGTTAGCGCTTCTGACTATTACGCTGGCCGTCGAGGGTTCGAATCCCGCAAGGGGCAAATGTTTGTGTGATGAGCACGGACATTTGTACCTAAATCATGGATGTTATATGTATTTAAGTATTTATGGGAGACGCACCCGTCATAATCGTTGTCTGGTACTTCGTAACACAAGGAAGATAATTTCTTACCACGAAACCAGACCATTGGTGTGGTGTCTGGCGCATATTTATTTATTTATTATATTTTATGTACACTCAACATGCAGCCCGGTCTTTAATGGTCATACTTACACGGGGATATTATCTTTTTATTTTACAACGAAATAGAAATACTTCCTACGTCCTTTCGTTAATCGTACTTATATTTCTTTCGGGTACTAATAAGACCAGGCTACTCTCTGCGCTTACACAGCATAATGCCACATACAGGCTGTGGGAGAAGTGAATTCTCTCAAGTCTTCTCCCGCTACCTTTTAAGAGTTTGAACTTTAGCTTTGTTTATGGTTATAGCGAATACTCTACTTTCTTGAAGTCAAATCGTAAATTCAAAGGGACAATTCTATGTAAAGATCTACGCCATCATCATCATCAACACCCAAAAGCCGTCCACCGCTAAACATATGCCCCCCACGAAAAGTTGCAGATTGGACACCCTTCGACCACAGGAGCAGCGTAGAATGTCCACCGACAATATGGACAAACGATCTGCAATCTACACTGGACACATACCGCTTGATACCTACCCTTTTTGAACACAAAACAATATTATTTACTATTTTAAGGAATAAAATCTCTTCTAGAGAGCAACATCAATAACAAACATGTGTCACAACATTGAGTTTTCAGATGTCAAATGATTGTCAAAATAAAAACGAAAATTATTTTAATCTTAAGCACTAAGAAGTATTGATATCAACTTTGTAGCAAATCATCCCCAAAATAACTTTTTTCCCCTTTTTAACCCCGTTATAAGATACATTTCAATAAAATTTAATACACATTTTCGTTAATATTTTGAAAGAATGTTTATGCAAAATTTGAAGTAGATCAGACCAAGGAATCACATTTTCCCATACAAACTTTGCACCCCTTTTTCAACCCCTTAGGAGTGAAATTTCAGGAAATCCGTTCTTATCGGATCCCTTCGTCATTCAAAGAACACACCTTCGAAGTTTCAGGTCTCTACGATCAGCGGTTTAGGCTGTGCGTTGATCCGTCAGTCATTCAGGACAAAGCCTTTTATATGTATAGATTAGTTTGCCGATTCATTCAGTGTTCTTTATTTTAACTTAGGGATTTTTATAGAACTGTAGTCTGACTGATAACTGCAGTCACAATCATACATAAAGTCCAATATTGCACGTATGACTCTGATTGATATGTAGTGTATACAGAGTATTGTAGCGACGTGGAGTGGCTTTGTTCTAGTTGTATACACTCGGGGACAATACATCCGGACACTATTAATATTTATATCAGCTAATAATTAGATATTCACACGGGATTGTGTTGGAGTATTGAATTATAGTTAATTCACATTTAGTAGTTAATGAATTCGGGCAACCAACATTTGGAAATAGTTAAAATTTATTTTATTTTATTGGCATTAACATTATAATTTTATTAGAGACAAAGAATAGTAACAGGTTTTTTTTAAATATGTGTTTTGTAGCTCTGCTTTCGCACAAAATAAAACATGTTATTTTCCACTTAATTCAATTAATAATCAATACATAACTATTATCATTAAGAAAATTTATGAGCAATTCATAAGTGGTTCAAATATTAAATTAAATCTATTTACGCAGAGTAAACTTATAACCCGCGTTTAAAAATTCAATTCCTGTTTCTGTCAATAAATATAAATAAATAAATATGCGTCAGACAACACACAAATAAATTGGTATCAACTGAATGATTATAATTCAACTAGTAGCTAACCCTGGCGGGACCGTGCAACAGTTATCATTATTATACTCCAGAAGCAGATGTTTTAGCGTTGGTATCACGAACGTTTGCAAATCTTTTGCATAAACAAAATCTATATGATTGAACTGGTCTATGACATGATAATGGATGACATTAGGTAGTTTATTTTTTAGATGTTCAACATCTATAACCACTGCGTCTTTATCTCGCCCTCCCGCTAATAGTGCCACAGGCATTGTCACATTGGGTACGTAGTATGCTGGTGGTCCACCCATAGCTGGATAACGGTCGGATACATTAACGTTATTGTCGAACTGTGCGAAGCGTTTGTTGTCAGCCATTTGCAGGTAGTGATCCAGGTCTTTCCTGGAAGTCCCAGCTGGAAAATGTCCTAAAAGAACCCTGAAGAATTCCGGTTCTAACTCGGCAGAATCCTCTCCTATTATGTTTCCTAGCACCAACCGCTCGCAGATATCGTAAACCAATTGGCCTTGAGAACAGACTAATTTTATTATTTTGTGTACGCCACTTTTATCAGATAAGACCTCTTCTATCCCCAGTTGTTTTAGAACTTTACTGATCACTCCCCAGGATTTCAGGGCTACATAAAACCCAGACTGCACATTGTACGTCAACGCAATCGGTGCCAACGCTACGAAAACAGACACTTTGTTGTTATATTCCGGTCTTTCTGATCCCATTACGAAGAAAATTGTAGTTCCTTGAGAATGACCAATAGCTGATAGCTTTTTCTTTCCAGTTTTATCCAAAATGAAGTCGATGGTGGCTGGTAGATCATAAACTCCCATTTCGTGGAAACTGAAGTTCCAATACTGTTTGTTATGGTTTTCTGGCGATAGAACGACGTGGCGTCGCGAGTATTTGTTTCCCCTGACGTTGCCAGCCCAAACGTCGTAGCCTTCATCTGCTAAAGCAATGCTTATGGAATTCTTACCACGTAAGATAAAAGCATCTGACGAATCCATAGCCCCATGCATCAAAAGAACTGGTGGTTTTCCTTCATTCCCTTTGAAGTGAAACAATGTCAGATTGTACCCATCTTCAGTTATCACGTAGAATTCTTCCGACTCATATCCGTATTTATAACTGATTTGAGTGAAGTTAAGGCTTGCGTCTTCAGAAATTTTAACAGACAGAGTTAAAACTGTGTTCAACATGAGCGACATCAATAGTGGAAGCATTGTATGAAGAATCAAAGGTCATTTAAGAAAGGTTGAGTGGATTTCATCTGTATGATCTTGATATTCAAATTTTGATGTTTGGAAGAGTGTGTTTGGTTTTGTTAATTCATTATTTCATTCTTTTATTTTCACTTTTGTAACTGTGGATTTTTTTTTAAATCACAACTACGATCTTGATTTATAAAACCGATATAGGAGTCATGAATATCCAGGCAGCACAACACTTTGTTACTAAGGACACAATTCAAAGATTGTACCTATAAAGCTTGAAGTTCTAAATTTCAAAACCACTTAAAAATGAGAATATTTAGAAGAACATTTTGTTAGATAGTGTCCTAATGTTACCGCAACTTGAAAATGACTGACGTTAACAAAATTCCAAGTATTTATAATACGCGAATTAGTTAATATATATAATCACGTACAAGCAAAAAAAAATGTAGGCTGTTTCGGAAACGTAACCAATACATGCAGCGTAATGCCAAGTAATTATTATTCTGGGCCTTGAAATAGCTTATCAGCATTGATCATGAACATTTTGTAATATGGATCTGTGGCATGGACAAATGAATGAAATGACTTAGAACATAATTATAACTATTGGACATTATTATATAATTGCCGCTTTCCTACACCTAAAAGTCGAACCGTTAAGAAAAATATGATATCCTGCAAAAATATTATGGTATTTTTTAAACTAACATAGGTATTTATAATTTGATTGCTGATAGTTTAAAACAAGGCTAGAATTATCGGTTAAGATTGTTATATTGTATAGTTCCCTAGTGACCTTCGCATTAGTATCACACCATTGAACATTAAATATAAATTGAAAGCTCATTTTTACAACTTTTGCTTTGAAATTTGAATGTAGTCACCACTCGTCAGTATTGAAACATAGCTGAATTATTGTATCTATCTCAACTATTTATAGATGGTATCAATGTGACATAAAGCAGCATTATCCCAAACCTTAGTGGTTTATTCGTGCCGTTTTTAGGGTTCCGTAGCCGAATGGCAAAAAACGGAACCCTTATAGTTTCGTCAAGTCTGTCTGTCTGTCTGTCTGTCCGTCCGTATGTCACAGCCACTTTATTCTGAAACTATAAGCATCACATAGCTGAAACTTGGTAGATAGGTGTATTTTGTTCACCGCTTTCTGATTCAGATACAAAAAGTAAGAAAAAATAATATTTAAGGGGGGGCTCCCATACATGACACTAAATTTTTTTTTTACTCAAACCTATGCGTGTGGGGTGTCTATGGATAGGTCTTTTAAAATAATGTTGAGGTTTCAAAAACAATTTTTTCTAAAAGTGTAAGGTTTGAGATATAGACGCTTCCAAAGTGGTAAAATGGGCGTCCCCCCCCTATAACTTTTGAACTAAGAAAGTGAAAATTTTGAAAAAAAATGATGATGATGATGTCCTCCCAGACGTATCCATCGACGGCGACACCCTTAGCTAGTGTTAGCCTGGGCTCTTGCATGGGCGCGAGCGTGACTTGCATAGCCAAATTTGGTTTTGAAAGTCCGGTTGCAAGAGGCACAGTAAAGAGTCCCAGATTCATTGTACTTGTACTCATAGGAGGGCTTAGGCCGAGACTTGCGGATTTGGCGTTTGGCGTCGAGATCTTCGAGCCGGGCTCGCTTATAATCTTCCAAACCCGACTTGACAGCAGTTCGCCATTCAATCCTCGCCAGCCTCTCCCACGAGTCAAACGGTATATTGGCAGCAGTCAGGTGGCGCTTCAACACGTCTTTGTAACGCAGGTACTGCCCACCCGGTTTGCGTTTACCTGAGCTAAGCTCAGAGTAAAATATTCGTTTTGGCAACCTGGTAGGCTCCATGCGCACGACGTGTCCGCACCAGCGACGTTGGCCTTTTATTAAGAGGCACTTCATTCCTGTAAGGTTGATTCGTCGTAGAACCTCCGAGTTTGACACACAGTCCTGCCACTTCAGCCGGAGAATTGCTCGGAGACATTTAAGGTGGAAAATGTCGAGACGCTTGATGTCTTTTCTGTACAGACACCAAGTCTCCGAGGCATAGAGCAGCAAGGGCAAAATTATTGCTCTATAGACGGCCAGTTTTGTGCTAAGTTTTAGGTAGTGTGATTTCCAGACTCGTTGGCTCAGACCACCAAAAGCAGCAGCGGCTTTACCGATCTGTGCAGAGATTTCAGAGTCAAGCCGATTATCACTGCGCACTAGACTCCCAAGGTACCGGAAGGTTCCTACTTCATCAAGTGGCTTGCCTTGCAGGTAAACAGCGTTCTCATTCACAGATTTGCCTTTAGCAGGCTGTTTAAGAATCTGAGTCTTTGAAGCACTGATTACTAAGCCAAACTTGCAACAGGATTCATCCAGACTATCAAGGTAACTCTGCAGGTCGTCCAAATTGTCAGCCATAAGGCAAACATCATCGGCATAGAGGATTTCCGCTACCGGAACAGAGTATGCCTTGCGTTTAGCTCGAAAGCGTGTGAGGTCGAAGACGCTTTTATCCATACGGACATTTATGGAGATCTGGTTATTACAGCGCTTAAGAGCATCATCCATTACTGCCGCGAAATAAATGGCAAAAAGGGTCGGAGCCATAACGCAGCCTTGTTTGACACCGCTGGTGACGGGGAACTGTTCTGTGAAGTCGTTTTCGTGACTTACTCGGGCTGTCATACCCTCATGAAACTGACGCACTAAATTGACAAACTTCACAGAACAACCATATTTCGCCAGAACAGCCCAGAGAGCAGTTCTAGGTACGCGGTCAAAGGCCTTTTCTAGGTCCACAAAACATAAATAGAGGTCACGGTGTTGTTCAAAACTTTTCTCTTGCATTTGCTTGACAACAAAGATGGCGTCAACCGTGCCCCTATTAGGTCGAAACCCACATTGAGTTTCGGGAAGGAAGCTCTCGGCTAGGGTACTTAGGCGTCTGTTAAGAATATGCGCCAATATTTTCCCTGCGGTAGAAAGAAGGGATATGCCTCTGTAGGAGCTACAATCGGAGATTCTCCTTTGCCCTTATATAATTTGGTTATTGAAGCATCCTTCCAGTCTTGTGGTACAGTCTCAACGTCCCAAATCATTTTGATAAGGTCAAACAGCTTGGACCTGATGTTCGATCCACCATATTTAAAAACTTCAGAAGGAAGACTGTCCGAACCAGGTGATTTACCATTTTTAACCGCTTTATGGCACCAATGAACTCTTCATACGACGGGGGATCTTCCAAACTTGACTCAATGGGCAAGCTCTCAAGCGAGTCGATATAAGACAGATCTGATCCTTGACTACCAGGATTCAGCACTTCATTGAAGTGTTCAGCCCAACGAAGGAGAACTTCTTCTGGATCTGTCAATCGCCTAGATTTATCGCGCGTATAAACTGGGGCAATTTTCTTTACCCGAGGACCGTAAACGGACTTCAGCCCATCAAAAAACTTTGCAGTCTGTCCGCTATCAGCTAGCATCTGCAGCTCTAGGGCTTTCTGTCTCCACCAACTATCCTTGAGTTCACGCATCTTACTTTTGAGATCCCGTTGTATAGATCTGCGCTGCCCCGCACCGATGACACCTCTCAAGGCAAGACGTGATTTCTCAACAAGCCGACGTATTTCCGAATCAGAATCATCGAACCAGTCTTGGTTTTTCTTTGTTGGTTTACCAATGACTTGTTGAGAAACATCGTTAAGAGTTTTCGCGTAAAAACGCCAGTTCTCATCTACCGAATTGTGGACATCAGTGCCGGGCATCGCAGCACCAAACTCCGAATCAAGTTTGTGCCGCATGTCTTTGTCCCACACCAATTTAGCAAAAGCCAGTCGAGCCGGGACTTTATGTTCTACTCTACGTGGGGGCTTGTAGTTCAGCCTCATCCTGGATCTGATAAGGCGGTGGTCAGTCCAGCCCTGGGCACCACGCATTGCTCTTGTAATGAGTACATCCTTTAGGTCACGCCTCCGTACGATGATGTAATCAAGAAGATGCCAGTGCTTTGAGCGGGGGTGCATCCAGGATGTCTTGTATTTGTCTGGTAACCTAAAAAATGTGTTCGAAATGCTGAGATCGAATTCAGAGCATAGGGTTAGCAGTGATAAGCCATTGGAGTTGCACTTGCCGACTCCATGCCTCCCCAACACATTCTTCCAGGCGATATGTTCTGTACCAACACGCGCGTTGAAGTCTCCGAGCAAAATCAGTTTGTCACAGGCTGGTATACGAAACAAAACTTCGCGAAGATCTTCATAGAAATTCAGCTTATCTTCATCAGATGTAGTCATGGTAGGTGCATACACGCTCACTTGATGTAGGTATTTACTGGGCGCCATATGAAGCCGCAGGGACATGATTCGATCGTTAATGCCTTTAGGAAGTTCTATTAGGGATTTGGCAATGCTGTTCCGGATCGCAAAACCAACGCCACTCGCGGCACGCTCACTTGCAAGTTTACCCATCCAGTAATAAGTGTACCCACCCAGATCCTCACAGAGCTCACCGCTATCCGCCAAATGTGTTTCACTGATTGCTGCTATGTCAATGTTATAGCGGGACAATTCACGTGCAATGAGTGCAGTCTTTCTTTCAGGACACAGGTTGTTGTCACTGTCCAGTAACGTTCTTAGATTCCACGCAGCTATATTAAGGGATTTATTTATATTATGTCTCTTTCGACCGCTTTTAGTTGGTGCCAGACGACCGCGGTTAGCCGCCTGGTTTTATATTGAGGCAAGCTTTGTTTAGGCCACCTTTTCTAGGCCCCTCCGGGGGTTGGGGAGAGCAGTGCTATCCCTAAATAGGGCTGCTCTGTCATCAGGTGAGCTGCCGAGCCGGACCTCTTGCCTCGACTGAGTTCCGGAACGACCATCACCACCCAACCGCCATACGTGCAGAGAACCAGCTAGAGACCGAACCCACCAGCTCAGTCCCCACCACCAGTCTCCATCGCCGCAGGACTTGCACTCAAGGTCCAGGTTTTTCAGCCAGGGGTCATCGGCGCGGGAATATATTAAAGTGGGTGAGCGTTTGCGCATACACAAACCCACTCTCTCGTCTTGAGTACTAGTTACTAGTGGAGTGGGGAGCCGCTACGACTAGTTGTACTCTAAGATGCAGTGACTGGCCGCAAGCCTCTCGGATCCTGACATGCGCCCTTTAGGCACGTCACAGATGCCCTGCTGCATCGCTAAGGTTGCCGGGGTCGTCGCCATATCTAGCAGTGTCCGCCTTCCGAACCGATGCAGACTTAATTTGAGGGTGAGGGGGGATCAGCCCATGGGGTTTGGGAAGGAAGAAGGGTAAGGGATGCTACTGCCTCGGGAAAACAAAGGAGAGAGACAGTAGCAGCTCGGGGGGCCGGGGTCGCATACCCGTATACCTTTACAGAATCACCAATGTGGTAAGTCAGTAAGGGTACCCCTGACACAAAAAAAAAATGAAAAAAAAAATATAATGTAGATCTCAACAAAAACTTGCAACGAAAATTGGTTTGAAGGAGATCGAACCAGTAGTTTTTGAGATATTGCACATTTTTATCAACCGCAAATATAACTTTGTCTTTCATACAAACACGTTATTTTTAATGTATGAAATAATAATTTATATGAAAGACAAAGTTATTTTTACAGTCGCAATATATTGTGATGTTTTCGTTAAGTGAAAGTAAGTGGACCCTGAATTCAGTTAAGGGTGGCACGGAACCCTCAGTGTGCGGGTCCGACACGCACTTAACCGGTTTTTTTGTAACCGTTTGTATGCTTTTTATACGGTAATAAATATAAAAAAACACATTGCTATTGCTATATTATCATCATCATTTCCAGCCCTCATTCCCAGTTCATCTAGAGCCGGGTCTCCTAATACATCTGCGCCAGAGAGCTCTGTTCTGGGTGGTCTGGTTAAGAAGTTTATCTTGCTTCAGATCTCTCAACACATTCGCTAGCCAGGTGGCAGGTGGTCTTCCTCGTCTTCTGGTTTACTTGTTTTATAAGGATAGCAAATAACTATTACTTATCAACGGAAAATTTTATCGCAGAAATTTCAAAGAGACTCATTTTTATAATCGAAAGTTAGCAACGAGGACGAAT
Source organism: Pyrausta aurata (assembly GCA_963584085.1). Taxonomy (NCBI): domain Eukaryota; kingdom Metazoa; phylum Arthropoda; class Insecta; order Lepidoptera; family Crambidae; genus Pyrausta; species Pyrausta aurata. The sequence goes on from OY757277.1 coordinate 4,520,808, forward strand.
TTTCACAAAGCAAGTAATTTGTACTATATTCCTTTTCGATGTTGTTATTACTAGTGTTGGGATTACCCAGACTTTTTTTGAGAAGGCTAAAGATATAGTATACCAGGAAAGGCTTTTGATTGGACATTAAAAGACGGATAACCCCCAAGTTAAACTGCGGTGTACAAGGCAATTCTGAAACCAACACACAATCTTCCCTAATCCAAATTAAAGTTTAGAAAAAAACTCCACCGTTAAGAGCCTTGCTCTAGGGTCATTACTTTTCGAAGTAAATACTTGTACAACAACTCAATTAATAACGAAGGGCAACCATGCAAATATTGACGGATACAGTACAGGCAAAATGGCCTTGACAACTATTTTTGGTATAATATTTATTGTATTTAAATGTTATTGGTAATGATATTCAAATGTAATACATAACATAAATAATTTATTTATAGCAAGAAAAAATATTACGGAGTATATTGGCGTACATAAATTTAAGGAAAACGTATAATAACGTTGTCGGTTGTTGGAAGACTCACGATTTATATGTTCATAATTATATTATGTACATATGAGTACGTTTGATTTCTGTGTGGTATCTGGAATTTTGTTAAAATTATCATCGAATACGCAGGCTACAAATAGTTAAATAAATTGTTGTTACAGTCAAATACGCCATTTTCATATTCATCCCATTACTACATTTTAACGAGTAAAAATTTAGAATCGTTAATAAAATACATTTAACAGAAGGTCTTCAGTAATGTTTAGATTCACCGTATGCTTATAATTTTAGTAGCTTTTATATTTTAGGCTCAACACCCATGTCTTGGAAAATAAGCTGTCTTGTTTTATGTAGCAGCCTAGCTACGCCTTAGCTAGGGTATGAGGACGACCTTCCTTTAACACAATTTTTAGTACTACCTATATTGTTTTTATCCTCGTCAATGGTCGAATGTTAAGTTAGTTTTGCTGAATTTGCGTAGACACTCATACCAATTTACGTTTCGTTAAGTAAGTAATAACATTACTTTCTATCAGAACTTAGAATAGTTTTATACTAGGAAAAACTTATGGTACTCTATTAGAAAATAGAGGTATCAACATACAAGATATTTGTTTTACAAAAAATTAATAAGTAATTATGTACACATAAATCAGATTTCTAAGCAAACACCATTGAAAAATATCATCAATAATATAATCATAAATATGAGTAAATCATAATATTGTTCCGTTTTTTGTCCATGAGTGTATGCAAGGCAGTCAATTTGCGGGGATTAGTGGCATACGCTTGTCAATACACTGACTTGCATGAAGTACTCGACAATTATATCATTATCCATGGGTAAGTACTACCTTAATTAACCATTACTGTAACTAATGTTTCTTCGTGAGTTTTACAGCTGATTGACGTTTGTCAAGTTATTTTCTGATGGTTCAACCGGGCCTTACTCCTTTCAGTAGTTTAATTGCATGCAACAGCAATGATTTAAAGCTAAGTAAGTTATTAATGAATTTATGATTCTTTTTTTTTCTTTTTAAGCACTTACAGTGTCATAAAACATTCTAAACCATTGAACAGCGAAGCGTTATCCATTTTCAAGCTGAATTTATTCTGTAAAGATTAACTACTTGGCCCGCGGTTGCATAACAGACGGATAGATGGCGCTAACGTCACGCAATTACGTATCAGACCTGGGGCCTAAATTTGAATTACTCGCGTCAATATTACGAGTGATTTTTGTTCGAAAACGAGTTATTTTCGTTGATTTTTAATATATATTCGAACGAAAATCACTCGCCATCTTGAAGCGAGTGATTCAAAAATAGAGCTCCAGAAATTTAGCGCAATTTGGAAGAGCGGTTAGCCAGACAGTTGCAGGTTCAAGTCCCGCCCGTGCGCAATTTTTTGTTTCTTATTGAATCTTTTATGGATGTTTTCGTCTTTCTATTTTGATGTATCTCAATGTAGATAGGTGTGAAATCACGAATTGAAAATCTGAAACAAAACATTATTGTCTTATTCACTATTTTTTTAATTGCAAGGAAGAGATAATTAAAATAAAGAATTAAGTAGGTAGTGAACTCTGCAAATTAATTTTCTGTTTTAACCGTAGCTGCGTAGTAATAGATTACTACACCCGTCTGTTTATGCTACAGCGCTAGGTGGCGCTAACGTCACGCAATGACGTATTTTTTTTTTTTTAAAGACTTTATTGCACAAATTTAGTGTACAAAGGTGGACTTAATGCTAAAATCATTCTCTGCCAGTCAAACCTTTAGGTCATGCAGAAAGACGTAGAAGACGAAGACGTATACTAAGAGACCAAGAATTTCGCGCGGTCGGACCGACGGCACGGTAGCTCAATTGGAAGAGCAGTTGGCCCGGTTAGCCAGAAAGATGCTGGTTCGAGTCCCGCCCGTGCGCAATTTTTGGTTACTTATTTCATCTTTTAGAAATTCGTACTAAGCACGCACGCACAACACTTAGACCCGGTTGCGTATCGATAGTTAAACTCAACTAATGGTCAAACGTCGTAACGAGCTGTTGAATACTTATTTCCTATTGTGTGTTTTGAAAAAAAAATACAAAGTTGATTTTTGTTTTTATAGTGTTTTGTCACTATCCAAACTAATAATATAAAATCACTTGTAAAAAGCGACCGTGACTCTGTGACAGACGAGGAATTGAACCCCGTGTCTTACGCTATCCGGGCGTATGCCTATACCAATCGGCCACCGTCACATTAACAAGCCTGTTGATTTGGCAAGTGTTTTTTTTAACGCGTAGGCTGCGTGCCCTCATCAAAAATGCAATACCTTAACCAAATGACAGATTGGTATTTTATTGACCACTAGTTCAGGTATTTTTTCTTAAAAACACACACAATCGTAAATATTCGACTGCTGGTAACGTAACATTTAACCATCCTTTGAGTTAACTATCGTTTACGAAATTCGCCCTTTATGCTTACACTCTGTAACCCTTTATTACGCTTAAACTCTGTACTTGTAATTTATTTGCACTGCCTTTAATTAATAATATGAAGTGATAACTCATTAACGGGTTATTATTACTCGGAATACTTAGTTTCCAGTATCTGTTTAATTAGGCGCACAGGTGAACTGAAGTATCCTACGACTATGGGAGTAAGGGCGTGTGCACAAGAAGGTTTGCCGTTGAACGGCACAGCAACGGCAATGAGAACGGCAGCTTTTAGTAAGTCACAAATTGAAATTTAAATTTTATTTGTAATTAATTTATCAATAACATTTAAATTAATTACAGGATCTGTAAAAAAAATATTTATCTGTAAATTACAGGATCAAATCAAGGTACAAATTTATTTTTCAGTAATGTTTAGGGTTCCGTGGCCGAATGGCAAAAACGGAACCCTTATAGTTTCGTCAAGTCTGTCTGTCTGTCCGTCCGTATGTCACTGCCATTTTATTCTGAAACTAATAGCATCACACAGCTGAAACTTGGAAAGTAGGCGTATTTTATTCACCGCTTTCCGATTCTGTTACAAAAAGTTAGAAAACAATATTTAAAAGGGGGGCTAAGTTAAAGTTGGCACGGAACCCTCAGTGCGCGAGTCCGACTCGCACTTGGCCGGTTTTTCGTTTAAATATAAATTAATAAAATGATCAGATTTTTTTGCATAGCACCTTGGACCAATATGATGCCACTTATATACTTTTAAACTATGAATGTGTGTCATCTTTCACGCTGCTACTGACATGCCTGTGGACTTTTCTGTGCTTAAAACACTTATAATTGAACTCTGGCAGGTGTGCGGTATCCATCATCATCATCATCATCATCAAATTTAAGAACTAGGCTCTTGTCAGTAGAGTTTATTGCAATTCTTGCTGAATTTCCGCCATTTTCTTGACCTCCTCAACCTTTGCTTTATTTGCTCCATAAAGCTTGTTCTTGAGCTTCTTTGCTTCGTTCGTCCGTCAATGTTTCCCTCTATTTCCAATGAGTACAAAATAAGAGAAGTTTCATTATTAATTAAAGACTCATGTAATAATTAATTTAGATTATAGATCGGCAGCTACCTACGCTTTCCAAAGGTTAGCCTGAAAACACTTTCTGAACACAGCCTTAGTTCTAATGCAGCGTCTAGATCTCTAACTAGGTCCTACGCTCAGGGACTATAATTCAGTAAGAGCGTAGTGTCGCCGGCTAATTACCTCGTAAAGGCGTTATTATTATTAATTATGTCGTTAAAATGTTGCAGGGGCTAGAAAATTATTAACAACATTTTTTATTAGTGATTCCAAGCGATTTTCGTTACGGTTATGACAAACTATTCCATTTACATTTTCTCACGTATAAATCGTCAAAATCGTAAAGTCTTTGCTATAATCTAAATACCATAATCATGATGGTATTGCAAGAAATCTTCTATAGAGATGGCTAAATCCTGATGTTTCATTATAGGTTTATGTTTACGTTCATAAAGGTGCATCGACAAAATCGAAATTACTGAATTATCACAGAAATCTGTATTCGTTCTTAGATCTTTATAACAGAAATCCGAATCACCGCATAAAGCAGATACATCTAATACACACAAAGTGGCACGTCAGCGTACAAAAACCGTCAAACTGATTAAACAAAATTGAACTCAATTTCTGTACTCCAAAAGCTGAAAATCATTTACGAGAATTCGTCTATTTGGGGTATCTTGTTATGCTGTACAGTACCCATATTCATTTCTGTACCGTTTCCATCAATTCGCCTCCCTTTCATTTAAATTTCAAATCTGCCCTTACAAATTTGGCTCTAATGGCTTTTCTCTTGGTGTTTTCGAATCTTATCTTTATTGGTTATTACTGACTTACTTCAAAAGGATCGGATTGGGGTGTAAATAAATGCTTTAACTTAGTATCGGTAATATCAAGGAAACATCTCTACAAATAAAATTCAAATCATGGTTAATATATTGATATTCTTACATTGCCAATGTCGTGTCAAAATATCGTATTGTGGTTTTTTGGGAGCGTATTGCGATCTTACTTTAAACCGTTCTTCAAGTTCCAGGCAGTTCTATTCCCACTCAAAGTTGAGTCGTTAAATTGGTATTGCGATGCAACTAAAGACAATTTATAAGTATTTCTTTTCTGTCCCACGCTAATCTGCTGAGTGGATTATACTAAATCAAAATACGAGTTTTCTAAATCATTATTAAATTTATATAACCAGCAAAACCGTAGTGGAAATTCAGGCTTAGATATTAATTATAAAAAAATAGGAAATCATTATTTTCTGTAGCTCTTGTTGTTAAAAAACCTTTAAGTACTTAGCTTTAAAATATGGTTTCATCAGCACATTTATTTACAACCTAAGTTTAAGCCACAACTCTAGAAAGCTTAAATCAAAAACTTTAAAAAACAGCAATGAAATTGTTTAAAACAACAAGCTACCGCGCCTTTAGGCTTACTTGAAACTTACAAGGAAATTATAAAACAAATTACAAAACTTCGCCTTTACACTTTGAGAGTTTTTAACTCGAAAAACTTACATAAAATGTAAAATTTACCGTTTAAAAATTGCTGAAAGAACCGCAGAAAAGCCGTAACATTTAATAACGAGTTTCTTTAAAACGAGAACTCTACGTGGGCACAGCTAAAAAATAACAGTTTTATCTCGCATAGGTACATCTTGTGTAATCGTCGGTATCATCATCATCATCATCATCATTATCAGCCAACGGACGTCCACTGCTGAACATAGGCCTTCCCCACAGTTTTCCACATCGACCGATCACAAGCGGTCTGCATCCAGTGTGATCCTGCGATCTTTACAAGGTCGTCTGTCCATCTTGTCGGTGGACGTCCTACGCTGCGCCTTTAGTCGAAGGGTCTCCAATCTAGAACTTTTCTGCCCCAACGGCCATCAGTTCTATTTCGCGCTATGTGCCCTGCCCGTTGCCACTTGAGCTTGCTGATTCTCAAGGCTATGTCCGTTACCTTAGTTCTTCTACGTATCTCCTCATTTCTGATTCGATCTCGTAGAGAAAAAGCGTCGGTATATTAAAATGTAAAACCTACTATCAGGAATAGTAGATTGTTATACAAGGGGAGAAAGCGACACATTTCACTCGAGATGTTTCTGGCGCTCGAACGAAGTGAGAGCGCCAATAATTCGAGAGTGAAATGGGTGCTTTCACCCGAGTTAAACATACTATTTTTCATTTCGACTGTGAGGAAAACATTAAATTTACAAAAGTGGTTGTAGATGTCTTGGTGAGGTATTATGTAGTTCAGCGAGAAAGGAAAACTCAAGTTTTGAACAAAATATGACAGTTGATTTACAGTTCTAACAACACCTAACACGATTAGAAAGAATAACGGCACGAATACATGAAAACAGAGTACAAAAAAGCAGAAAATATCAAATAATTAAAATCTTTGTAAAGAATATCGATCGATTTTTTCCACAGATAATAACAGAAACCAAAAATAATTTCGTTTTTTTTATAAAAGTTTTAACGGCTTTGGACTAATCCTTCCTGAAGTGACACTGACAATATAAAATTAAAAAAAAAACATCTTGGCATTATGGCGGGCAGCCAAATATTTTAATTGTTAATTGAATTAAAATTAGAAAATGTATATTTTTTTATCATACATAATACCTACACAATATGATTTTCAATTTATAGCTAAGCAAAAATGTTTGTTATTCTAATAACATGATGTGACTCAATTATCTTTGGTCCAAGCTTTGACTGACGGCCTTGACTCTATGCCATGTCAATTAAAACTAAATTACTTTCCACCCTAGGGATGGATAAGCTATTTTCCACCCGGCTATCTACACAGGAAAGTTATATTTTCCGAACTGGAGAGATGAAAAAATATTTACAGATCTTATAAATATTGCTCTTAACTTTAATCACTAACATCCCCTGGTTCTAACTGTTACATTTCACAAATGAATTTGTTTCTCTTTTAGCCCCTTACCGTTCGCACATGGTCATCGTATTTTTAGTATTCGTTTTATTAGATATGATAAGCGTAATTGTACAATTAATATAATGTTGTGAGTGTTACTCAACTAATATATTGTTTATGTTAAAATGTTTTATGTTCAGACACCAAGAAATGGGGCGATTTATATCCCGTGCTGGCTGGATATGTACATTAAGCTAAAAAAAAAACATTGACTTTTATGATAAAATACATTTTATAAATTGCATTTGTAAAAAGCAACCGTGACTCTGTAAAAGACGAGGTATCGAACCCCGTGTCTTACGCTATCCGGGCGTATGCCTATACCACTCGGCCACCGTCACTAACAAGCCTGTTAAAAGAAAGCACATTTTATTTATTTCAAACTTCATTCAACCATAATATTGTTCATATGGCGGACTTAATGCCAAAAGCATTGTTTACCTTTTTACTTTTATTCTTTTTTTTTCCACATTTTGTTTTCTTTTTTTACTTGATGATGGTGCTGATACTTTTCTACTCGTGCTGTGGTGTAACCATGTTAACCCGTCGCCGTCGTAACTTAACCCTAAGTTTTTGCGCTTAATCTTCGAGGGGACTGCGAATTAATCCTGTAACTGATACCGCGGGGCTTCGGGACACCTAGCATGCACATACCTAAGGTTTGTAAGGGAAGGTATGTATAAAAAATAAAACGTCTTCAAAAAACTGTCTTTAAAAGCTTAAAATATCGCATTTGTTAGCTTACGTCAAGCTTGACATCGTGCACTGACTCCAGAAGAAGTTGTTTCTCCTCAGTTATCGTAATCTTTTTTCTCAAATGGGTATATGAGAAGAAAAGGAAAAAACACAACGCGGTGACGGTTTGTGTTGTTAATTGTCGCTTAGCGGAAATTTAAAGCAACATAATTTTATAAAATTCTACTTTATCTTATTGGTATCATGAAAAAAAATAACAGTTAGTATAAACCTTACTGAAAATAAATAAATTCAATACTATCCTCCAATATGGGCCAAATCTCTCAAATATGTATAAATATTAAAATAACCCATTTTAAGACATAGTAAAAGACCTTAATATAATCGTAACCCTTGTATTATTATCATAATGACGTTCGAAAGTTCATTAGAATTCGTTATAGTTTATGTACAATGATGGAACCGAGCCTTACACAAGCATTTATGTTACCTAAGTTTTAGTTAGGTTCCACATATCGTAACTAAAAATCTAAAACTCGTACCAGAGTGAATTAGGTCGCAAAATTCAGACGGCGAGTACATCAGTCGGAGTCGCAACGCGACAAATTTTTAAGCTAGAAATATATATTTTCAGTAGAGTGCTGGCCCCTACCATAGTAATAAAATAATCGAATATTTCGGTTACAAAAATTTGTTACGAGTTTAGCGACTTTTTCAAAATTATTGCCGATTTACCGTGGTTGGGATTTGATTCATTTTAATAAGTAGCCATAACAAATTTTAATTCCATTACCATTTTCATTTAGAAATTATTAAAGTTAAGGATAATGTCTAGTCTATGATTTGTCGACACAATTTTTATCGATTTTAATGTACCTATTTCACCGAGATTTTTTATTGGTAGTCGATAAAACATTTATATATTTCTTCAAATTGAATGTTCAACGGCCAAGTCAAACAACATTAACTATATTAATAAAGAAATCGCAGTAAGGAACCTTAGACTTGGCACGACTTTGTCTAGATTTCATTACTTTTTAGAGCACAAGCAGTTCTATCGAGACTTGGGTAGTTTTTTTACAGAACATTTCTGGTGCGATTCGGATTACTATATTTCTAAATTAAGGCAATTTAGAGCACATTGACCAGGTCAAGACAACTACGTATACTCTGTTAAATCATTGATTCAAAATTTTGCTCCTATTACATGCCACACGCTGTAATAATATGGGTGATATATTATTTTTAGAGCTTCTGTAGTAGGGGTTGGAGGTAAGGCTGTCGCCAATCCAGACGTATTGGGCAGACTACCTCCTTGCTAATGGTCTGAAAATTGTGGAAAGGGCAGAATTTCGCAAAAGCTGATGCTGAACTGATGCTGGAATGTAAATAAATCCATGAAATTGCGGTTTGGATTGCTTTGAGATAGATGGTAATACGGTAGGTTTAGGAAAATGTGTTTGAAATATACTTAACTTAGTTTGAAACAAAAAAAAATCATAGAACAAGCGGGTAAGATAAATGAGTTGTACTTGACTTGGTCTGAAGTCAAAAGCAAACCGATACTAAATAAATTAAAAAAAGTTTTAAAAATAAGCTATAAGTACCTACTATTTAACTTAACCTTAGTTAGATTTTATGAAGACCACTGATATGAGTTCATAATGATTAATGATGTCTAAAGGATATGATCTGATACTTGATATGATAGCTCATTATAAGTTCTGTGAAGAAAACTCATTTAAAAAAACGTCGATATTCTATATACATCTGCAAGAGATTTAATGCAATTGTCTATAGTATATTCAATAGTGACCCAAAGCCATTACGATCAGTAATTTACGGCCCGTAAATCCTTTTTAAAATCACCACCATCATTCATATTTAAACCACCATTTCCAGCTATTTAGTGTGAAGCGAAAATAAGTGAAAGCAAGCGCACTGCAATTTGTTTGCGAAGACAACGAACGTTACAAACGACGAGAGAATTGCGAAGAACGAGACCTGGATTTTTTGGGGCAAAGATTAAGAGGAAAACAGAAGGCACTCTCTAAAGCAAGAAAAACTTTTCTACATATTTTTTGATACTGAACTATTAGGATACGTCACAACTGAAATTAAAGGAAAACGTCCGGAATTGTTGATTACTCACATCCAGAGCATCGTGGAAGGCATGAAGTTATGGACTGTTAGTTATTTCAAAATATTTTGTTTTCACAAAACAAATGATCAAGAAATGCCTATCTTTGTATAAGCCAAGAAACATATTTAAGGCGAGCTTCTTTGGCCGCATCGGGCAAAAATGGTTCCCCTCACCCCTCACGCCAAATACGAATGCGAAGTAAGCTAAATCATCGCGCGGACAAAGCGGGCAATGACCCCGCCTCGGGATCGAGCAATAACTGTACCACAGTAAAAGTAAATGCAGTATTGAATAATTATACTTCTCCTTCTCAAATTTTTATTATTTTTTCGATGTTGTCATGGCAATTATGTATTGCATTTGCTAAAAATTTAAATGAAACGAAACAGGTTTCGATTTGAAAACAAAAACTAAATTCTTATTAACTTACAAATTTCATGAAAAAAGTTTAAGGATAAATCCTTTAAGGCTTAATTATTAAAAAATATACGAGTTTTTTTGTAATTACTTACTCTTTTAACAAAACTAAAAAAGAGGTCATCAATTCGACATTTTAGACTGGATATAATTTGTGAATGTTGAGTATCTATTAAGGCTTCCAAGCATGTGTGTAAATTTTGTTAGTGTTTGCATGTTTGTCAACTAATTTTTCGGAAATGAGTAGTCAGCATAGCTACCTGACGCCAAGCTGCGCAATACAACGCTAGAAGAATATTATTTTAATGCCTTCGTTACATAAAGTAACAATGCAGTGGAAAAATCGAAAAGTACAACTTCGAAATTGGCAATAAATGTGTTATTTTTGTTGGATTATTGAAGGCATATAAACTCAATATAAAATAGGCATAGAAAAAAAACAATAAAATATGCAGTCCCTTTTTATGATAGTGCCATCCACGAAGGCGTGCCCCACTCTTTTTTTGATTGAGAAAGGCGCGTGGTGCAGGGGGTGACACGCGCGTCAGTTGCGAGCCGGCCATCATTCAAAAATTCAGACTCGTCTCGAAAGTGGCTCTAATTAAATATTTTAAAATGTCAAAGTAAACCCAGTGTGCTGTACTAAAAAATTTACCTGGTATAATCTACTGTCATCATTAAAACTTAAAGAATAATAATGGTAACTTAAACACCATAAACAGTTTTAAATAAGATGAGACGAGATGTACTTTATCGGGGAAGGTTATAAAACATCACGCTAGGACCTACTTGTACAATTCACGCGTATGAAGTCCCGGTGGACCGATAGTTCTCAAAGAAACTTTATAAACATTTTTTTTTATGTTATAAAATGTTCTTACGTTTTCCGTTTACGACAATCGTAAAAATGTTACTGGTGCAATTAAAAAATAGCTAACCGTACCTGATTAAAACTATATCTAAGTCATAAAATTACTATCCCTATGGAATAGAATGACAAGAGCGAGATGTCACTAGCAGCAAATTGTGTGATAAAAAAGAGATGCGAGATGCAATGTAGCAGAACAATTTTTAGCGGCTGTCAGTCAGTTTGGAGGCCCATGGAGGCTCGCTGAAAATTTCTTTCAAGTGATTTTTCATAAATTCAAGTGAAATTGTGTATATTTTTTTTGAATAGTTATCCTGAAACATGGTGACTTGATCGGTGATTGATTGTTGTTTATAACAGCAAAATAACGCCAGCAAAATTATTCATTTATCAGATAGATTAGTCCAAATCGAAGCCTCTTAATATACGATTTATAATTATTTACCAATGCGCTTCAAATTTAAAGTACGCAGTTTGATTATTCTATTCTATAAACGTTAATTTACATAAAAAGTAAAGACAGAATAACACAGGTAATTCATATCTGCGAAAAATCTCAAGAAATTAATTTTCGTTTTACACTAGGGCTGCATGTCCGATATTTTGTGTCGACTGTTTATCATACAGTAAACTAATATGTTTAACTTAGGAAGATTGGTATAAATCACCTGAACGAAAGGTTAACTCATTTGAAGTTACAAATGTTACGTACTTAAGTTAGTTACTGTCATCTAAAATCGGTTTCGTTTGACAGTTCTTACTTTTTCTCCTCTTCTGATAAGAATATTAATTTTATGATCTAAGTTGAGCATCTTTCCCTTTGAGTGTATTTTTTGTAGTGTGCTTGTCGTACGTAAGTCATTAGGATGTTTCCAATTCAATTCAAATGTTGGAAAAAGCTTGCACACATGTACTATTGGACAAGTGGTGGGGCGCGCAGTCGTGGATGTCACTATCCATATGCTATGGTTAAAATTTTCGAATACCATAGAAACCAAATCAATTAGCAGTTTAATTTTAGGTATTGCCATCAAATATGATTTTTATCATCATGAAATATATTATTGTATTGAATAAAAATGATGTACTATACTATACCTAAAAGCATCGTGCTTTACAGACCTGTATTATAGCAATCTTATGCAATTCACAAATAAACAAATAATATTAATTTACAAATAACTAGTTCTTATCAACTTTCTCATTTGGTTAAAATAATAAAATCATTTATTGAAGGCATGTAAAACAATATTAAGTAGGCATGGTAAATAAACAACAAAATATACTGTCCCTTTTTATGCTATGGTTCAAACGTTCGAACTTTATAGAAACGAAATCAATTTGCAGTTTTGTTTTAGGTCTAATTCCATCAGATGTTTTTTTTTATCATCAAGAGATGGTGCTTGTATAAATTTGGGAATAATATAGCTCCTTGACCAATTTGAACAAAAAAGACTTTCACACGTCATGGAGGTAAATACAATATTATCTAATTTTAATATAACAGCAAAGGCATAAAACGGAACAATACGGTGTTATACTGTTAAAATGCCTTTTACTCATGCATATAAAAAAAAAGTAAAAATACTTATCATTTTTCCCTAAGCATTTTTTTATAAGCTCGAGGTTTAAATTTTCTGCACTTCATAGTACTTTACCCCATTATTTAGACTTTAGTTACTTATTGTTCTTTATCATTAGCTATATTTTATTAAATTATTAAACAAATCACACACATTACTACGATTTTAAACAAAAATAAATTGGTTCTGATACAAATTTTTATAAAAACAATTGATTAACAGCCCGTTGCACTCGGGATTTGGCGGAGCGAAAAAAAGTGACGTGACCACACTCGGGAACGCCTCGACGGGCACTGAATAGACGATAAGCAACGCAAAGGCGCGCGTGTCCTGCTTCATTTTGACAACTTTTCACTTTTTAGGTAAATAATATATTGAAAATCAAAAATCTGTCTTTATGGTTCGAAAGATAATGAAACGTTCTATCTATTGGTATAATTTTGATACCATTTATTGATGTATTTCCAGAGATAAATACGAACTTATGTTTTATTCAGAGCTCACTTTGGATTTATTTTCTATCGAGAAAAGTATTATTAATCGTGTTTTGGCTTTTACAGTCTTAAAGATAATATCTTCAAATATAATATATGTAAATTTTAGAACCACACGTGTACTTCTCGTGTTGTAAAACTAACACGAACAGAGTTGAAATTTGGATAAAACGGAGCAATAGCGCCTTAATGTGTTTGACATAAATATCTTGTAAGAATAAAAAAACTTTAGTTACAATAAAATTTACGATAAAACAGGCATATTCAACTAATAACTCTGTTTTATATAGATTAAACCAAGCACTTTTCTGCCTTTTTCTATGTGGGATAGAATGACAGAGTGTTTTGTATAATGAATGCTTAAAACATGTTCCGGTCAGTAATCAAAGGGACGGGATGTAATATTCCGGTGTTAATTTCTTCCTGTGGACAATAGACACCATTAACACTTTGAAGTGTTTTTAAATACGTTACTTTGATGATAATGAAGTTACTCAGAATTGTATTTTTAAAGTTATTATTACACAACGAGTTAATGGTTGGCGAGAAGACAGCAAAGCTGAAGTAGGAGTGGGCGGGGCATGTATGCAGGATGTACCCGAACAGATAGGCCCAAGTAGAAACAGATAGGCTCCTCCGACAGGAGGATGAAGTGGAAGTATCTTCTTTTCTCTTCTTTACTAAATTTGATGATGAAGATTAAGTATCTTCTGTATTTACTTATTCTTTGTCTAAAAACAGCGAAGAAACAACGTTTCGCACCTTGTGCAGACGACCAAACTTGTGCCTTTGTGCCAAACAAATGGGCTTGTTTGTTACGTGCACTTTTGAACGAGCTGCTTTAGGTTTTTATAAAAACCAAACTAGTGGTCTCCCGCGACTGCGTCCTAAAGCCTGCACCGTTGAATAAGCTACCCAACACATTTTTTAAAAATCGGTCCAGTAGTTCCTGAGATTAGCAATTAAACTCTTCAGCTTTATAATTTTAGTATAGATTATTGTATATGTATAAGGTCAAATCATTTTAAGTGATAATATTTTAACAGTGGCTATGTATACAACCTAGAAACAGGAAACTATCATTATTTTTTGGAAAATCGAGATTTTTTTATTTCCTTTAACATAGACAATATCACGTTTTAAAACAGCACCCTGACAATGTAAAAAGTTATCTACCACATCGGCTTCGCCTCTCTCAATTCAATGCCCAACCATTTTTTTCTCTTATATAAGCATTAATTAATAAAAAAATAAAATCTGAAAATAAATATCACCTTAGTCTCAAATTTTCTCAAAAACTAGCAGATAAAAACCCAAAGTGTATTCTACAAAAAATGATAAATAATTTGTGCTAAATGGGCTCTTTAAATATTATCACTTAAAAAGAGGTGACCTTATATTTATTTCATTCAAGGAACAGTTGCGTAAATAAATTATAACTTTACTTTCGTATTTTAGTTTATGTTTTTTTTTATTTTTAGGTTATGGCTAACGTTAGACCGCACACGTCAAACCTTGCATTTTTTTTCATAAAAAAATATCATATCCGTAGTATGGCCAAGTTCACAATTTCCAAATAAGTTCTGGTTAGCGTTATCCGTTCAATAAGTCATATGAAATGACATTCCATTATTAAATTATTCGGTGGATAGTGCTTAATGAAGACGGTGAAACAGGTCCTTAAATTTTTTAACATAAATATTTTTTTAGAACCTCCAAAATCATCATTCATACTAGTCAGCAGGGTCACATAAATCGCAAATGCATTGGGATTTAGTAGAAATCTTGTATTCCGAACACTTTCTGCCTTTTACTATCACGGCAAGAGCCAATCGATCTCATTTTGTCATACCTGAGCAAACGAACGAATTTCGGTACGGCTAGCAACGTATTTTTGTACTCTCTTCCCACGACAGTCCAATTCTGCGGGATCAAATTCAAATTCAAAATCTTTATTTCAATTTAGGTCATTAAATGACACTTATGAACGTCAAATATACATTGAAAAAAAAATGTGCTCTGAAAGGGACGAAACATGACGTCTCTTTATCTTTTGGGCCCTAACAGCGCTTCGAGACAGAACACAGACAATTAGGCAAGTCCTGAGAAGAAACGCCGGAACAAACTCGGTCACCACTAGCAGCCGTAAAATCAAAATCATCAAAGTTTGGTGAGTTCCCACGTCAGTTTTTTGCAAGTACGGTTGTCCGTCAGTCTGGATTTAGGCTTAAGCACATTTATCCACCCGTAATGGGAACAGCACTAACCAGGCGTCAACCATTTGGAAGCACGTTACGTAAACGGATCCGCAACGCTTCGGCATGGAATCGGTACCGGATAGCGAACGTCTCGCCTCAAATCGCGTTTGCTACCACTTATAACAGCCTCTTGTGAATGACAGCTCGTGGGCGGATAGTTGACAACCATTGGGCAACTTCGGCATGCGGCGCTGATTGAGAGTTGGTCTCGGGTTGATCTCGATAAGAGATGGTGACGCTACGATGTGCGTTGAAGTTTGGAGTTTCATACAAAAAATACTGAACGCCTCGAGTAGATACGGTGCTTCAACTTTTAGTTTGATACTTGTATGTTGCAATTAATATTTTCATCATAACGACGCACTTTGCCCTAATTATTTGGTTTTTATTAGTAGTGACTTCAGAACATAGACCCCATTTTAAAATAAAACAATTACTTACAAATATTCAAGACTATTTTGTTCACCATACAAAGGTGAGAGTCGTTTTAATATGCTAATGGTACAAAATAAATTCGGCATGGGTACTTCATAGGAAAATGAAGTATAAATTCAATTTCAGAGGCTGTGAGGGGCTGACATCGTATTACTGTAATGTGCTTTGACGTTATAGGGGTTTCGGTGAAAGTTTTATGTAAGTAAATCCACGTTACTGTACTGTATAAAATGTGTGAGGGATTTTTACCTGTAATTTCCTGACAGATTCCTGAATATATAAAATATCGTAATACTTAATAAGGAAACAAACTGAATTATAAAGAGCGAATAATGTTCCTACGTTTCGTTCCTAACAATCTTTACTAGATGGCTAAGTCATTTTGTAGGATAAAGTTCGCACAAATTTTTGTGCGCCAGTGCTCGGAGGGGAGAGCCCCTTTTACGGGGATTCGCCCATTAGGGATGGGCGAATCTGCTAATCGGCGAATATGATAACTTTTGGGTTTTGTTCTTTGATGAAAGATTTGCTACTTATATAAGACTCGTGGAACCGTCAATCATGCTTTTTTGTATGGAGTTTGACAGCTATTCTATTTGGATTCGAAACATGCTTTACGCCGTATACGTTAGCGCGAATTAGTTTATTTAATTATTAGTTTTATACAAGCCACACTCAGCACGTCTCGAGTACGCTTAGGTACCGAGCTTAAGTTGCGCTTTGACATAATTTAGTACAAGTTTATTTTGAACTTGTTAGCGCTGGAATAATGTAAACTGCGATGGCAAGGTTAGAGGGAAACCACCACACTATCTATCCTAATTTTAAGATTTTATGTAAAAGACCAAATATGTTCGTGGTTCTAGGTTGACCTAACTAGCCTTCGACCTAGAGTCCTCTCTTTTAGGATTGGATGTAAAGGTGCTCTTCAATGAGTTGTCTTTATTATATAAAATACTTGGTTTATTAAGAAGTTAGAAAAAAGGCTACTAATAAGTTTACAGAAAATATTGCGTGTGATCGTATCGAGTGTGAAAGCCGAAGATTCTGCTGTCAAAGCCTAGCTATATTTGACTGACTGAGTGAAACAACAGACTAAATAAAAAGAAAATTAAAGAAGAATAGACTACCGTTTTAAAACCGATCGTTTTCCCGCCCGTCCACTACACTTAGCTGACTCATGCCACCATAATTTCCGGGTTCCCTCGAAATGGCAAGGAGCGTTTTTCTAACATATATAAATATTGTGTCCATGACAGCTAATACTGAATACCAGACGCGGAAAATCGTGACAAGAGCGACGGCAAAGGAAATTAGGACTGTCTAGACGACGAAAACACATGTTTTTTGACAGGATACAAATGATGTTGACATTGACAGTCAAAAACGGCAGCAACTTATTTATTGTGATGAAATGGTTAGTAGGAACTTTTAATCAGTTAAAAAGGGGCATGCTTTGCAATGTCAGTAAGCACTACTCAACGAAAAATTCAAATAAAGAATATCAGTATGATGCAGTTTATAGCAGATAGCACTAATCGAATTAACTTGGACATTGTGAACTATGCCTTTTACTATGTTTCAAGGAACACTACGTTCTTCATAGTTAGACTTGAAGCCATAATAAGGTGAAGAAGAAGTTGAGTTTGTAGAAGGGTTAGGATTCAGAACAACTTATTAAGGGTCGTTTCCCACGGCAGTCCAATTTTGCGGGATCACTGCATTACTGGATCCCGCAGGAAACTTTGATATGTTCACACGGTAGTTTTAAAGGTCTCGTAGCCGAATGGCAAAAAACGGAACCCTTATACAGGGTGGAATTACAAGGGGGTGCCAAATTTTTGGAGGTGAAAGGGACCATCAATATGAACAACTTTTACTATGGGACCATCGTTCAATTATTAATTTTATTTTCTGCCTCTCCATACATTATTGTCAATGTAGGTGACTGATTTTGTATGGGGAACCTGAAATTTTATTTAAGATTTTGACCATGACCCCATAGTAAAAGTTGTTCATATTGATGGTCCCTTTCACCTCCAAAAATTTGGCACCCCCTTGCAATTCCACCCTGTAGTTTCGTCAAATCAATGTCATTTCTGTCTGTCTGTCTGTCCGTCCGTATGTCACAGCCACTTTATTCTGAGACTATAAACATCACAGGTCACCGCTAAAAGTCGCATCTTGTTCACTGCTTTCCGATTCAGATACAAAAAGTAAAAAATGATATTTAAGCACCGGGGCGCTTCATACATGAAACTAAAACCTAAAAAAAAAATATGCTCAAACCTACGTCTACGTACGTATATACGGGTGTCTAGGTCAAAATTAAATTGAAAACGAGATAGTACCGGTAGTTTTTGAGTTAAAGCACATTTTCATCAACCGCAAATATAACTTTGTCTTTGATACAAACACTATGAAAAACAAAGTTATTTTTGCTGTCAAAAAATATTGTGATATTTTCGCTAGGTGGAGGTAGGTGGACCCCGAATTTTTTGCAGGTACGGTTGTCCGTTAACTGAGTCCTGTCAACAGTCTATTTTGCTTGCACTTACCGATAAAGCGGCACACGGTATATTCCACTGTATCTTTCACAGCATTGCCTTGGTAGCTGCGTTTGTGCATACAGTCATTTTAGAAATGAAACTAGTCCAGGAGGCCGATTCTCGCATGATCGAACTTCGTTTCGTGTGGTAATTAGATTACGAGTATCACTGTTTTACCGAAAAAATCAAGTAATATATCCACGTAAAAAAACTACCGCACGAAATAAATCAAAATGCATAGAAATCGTGACCCGGATAAAGCAATAACTGTATTTTCTTTGAAAAAGAATATTCGATCAGTGAACTTTTTTCGTATACGAACTGCACGAGAATTGGCCTCCAGATTATTGACAATACTAGATCAGCAAAAAATAGGAATACATTTTTTGCGGGTCACTGCAAAGATGTACGTGTGAATATAAGCATTAAAACGCGTATGCTGCTAAACGGCATCCTGCAAAATACAGTACACGCAAAATACAGGATGTCTCCTTGAGAAACGGCCCTAACAAAGTCGAATACACACTGCGTAAAAAAGGCAACCGTGGATTTTTGTATTTCAAGAACCAAGACTTTAAGGTTCCTATATCCATTTCCCGTGCATACGTAAACCCTGGAAGCGGTGCTAGTATTTTATGCTAATAAGACCGCCATATATTATGCAGCGAACCGACGCGATCACCTTAAAACCTATCCAGGCAGCCATTTAGCGAATCGAAATCGGTGCTTTTTCGCATAAGGGTGCGGCTACAATGACTGCTTAGTAGGGCTGAAGCTGTAGCATTACCAAATAAAAGATATATGTAATATTTTTTTATAAAAAGATTTCCATAAGGTGCCATTGCCTTAGACAAAAAGGTTGTAGCTACAAAACAGAGAAAAGAGTTAGGAATGAAATCATACACCTAATCACGTCGAAATAAAATGACACTGAAAATACATATCACTCATGACCGGTGAGAGATCAGGCGCAGGACCAACGAGGGTACTAACTACCTGACTCCGAGCTGTTATCGAGTATTTTAAAGACCGAAAAAAAAACAAAAACAAATGCTGGCTCGACCCGAAGCAGTCTTGGGTGCGAATTCCACCAGCGAACCAGTCACTTCTTTCTTCTTGAGCACCATAGAGTCAAAGAAAAACAATGAAACATTGAAAGAAAGCGATATTTTCTTGTAACTGACCTTTTTCAAGTAGGTATACTTAAACGAACATTTTACAAACAGACCAAGAAATAATGCCTAACATGAAATCTCACTTTACCAGTATACCCATCGCCTTTACACCCGTTTTTAAATTCAAATCGGATTATACGATATCTAGCTGTTAGAGTTTATGAGCGGAGCAAGCTCTGTGAGCGGTTTGCGCGGTTTGAGCGGTAGGCACATCCACACTTCCACAGACCTAATATTTAATAGACAACGCAAGTTCCTGCTACTGTATACAAAAATTAATAATAAATATGCGACAGACAACACACAAATTGTCTAGTTTCGTAGTAAGGAATTTTCTTCCTTGTGTTAGGAAGTATCAGACAACGATTATGACGGGGGCGTCTCCCATAAATACTTAAATACATATACCATTCACCAAATGTTCGTGCTCATCACACAGACATTTGCCCCTTGCGGGATTGTAACCCGTGACGGCTGGCGTGGTCAGGAGCGCTAACCACGTCCCAATAGAGCGAAATAAAAATCTTAGTTCGTATTTGTAGTTCAATTAATATCAATGAGTGATGGTAATTTGATATTTTCATAACTATGTAATGACAAATAACACCTTAGCCTGCCTGTGACCACGGATGCTGTAAAGCATTCGAAACGTCAGGCGTTTAATTTCAAATAAATATTGCACGAAATAAATCCGTAAAATGTTTAAAGCAATCTCATTTTGTTCTACATGATAAATAACTCAATAATTATTCAATAAAGTACATTCAATTCATTGATGCGTTGATTTTGAAGCGCGAGTTAAATAAAACGCCGTTAACGTCGTGAAACGCTGAAAGGTTGAAGCATATCAACCCACCCGTAACGGGAACAGCACCTTATTGTCATCCACCAGGCGTCAACCATACGGAAGCACGTTAACTAAAAGGATCAGCTACGCCTCGGCATGGGATCGGCAAAGGATAGCAAATGCCTTGCCTTGGAACGGGTTTGCTACAACTTATGACAGTTCTTCTTGTGAATGACAGCCCGTTTGACAGGGTGGGCGGATAGTTGACAAACATCGGGCGACATGCACCGCTGGTTGAGAGTGGGTCCCACCCGAGTTGATCCGAGATGGTTACGCTACGAAGTTGACAAATGTGCGTTGAAGTAAGTATACAATTTCATACAATGGATACTAAACGCCTCGAGTTGTTACGGTGTTGTTCCCGTTACGGGTGGATAGATCTGCTTTAACCTTAATGTTTTAGGACTGACGAAGTACGGACAACAGCACATCAAGGTAAACACAGCGGCATCTTGTGCCGTTGTAATAAGGGCTAGTTTGCAGTAAAAGTGAGTAACATGATGTGCTGGCAACTTTACATACACACATGCGTCTTCTACTTAGATAGTTACTCTGTGGGCAAATTCGAACCAATGAATTGGCGCCTCTATATCGCTTTTAGCCGTTACCAATCTAATGGAGCTTTTGCAGCGAGATTAACCTTATTTTATGTTTTTAATACAATTCGTATAGTCCACGTATAGTGTGGGTAGCGTATTTGATGGCATTGCTATGTGATGGTATTTTTAAGCGAAAATTTTAACGGACATTTGAATGATTTTGATTGGAACACTTTTGAAATGAAACATGAAAACTGTGTGATCATTACCTTTGTATCTATGATATGTATGTATGCATGACATTGTTTTTGGATTCTGTGATCTCCATCTTATTACTTTGAACCAAGATGATAAAAATTATCTTTTAACGTAAGAACATCACTTAAAACTCGAAAACGTATGGACCGTTTAAGATGATTTTTACTTTGTTGGATTCGTCATCGCCCCAAATAGGACGTAGGGGGAACAATTCTTGCGTAGACCGCCTAGTACATAGTAAAAAAAAACATTTGCAGTACATACATGCTAATTTGCCACATGTTGCCATTGCCATTGCTATGTTGGGAAAACAGGATACTGGACGAAAGAAAACTGCAGAGTTTAGTGAAAATATAACGGAACGTACATTCCAGCATAGTCTTGGAAGGTTAATGTCTGGATCCCATCACATGGAATTATCTACAGAATATATAATGTAATGGTGGTATTTTTGTGGTTTATTAATATCCACAATTTCACAAGAGTCACACACTCAGACAAGACTGTCAAAGTAAGATGGCGGGAACCAGTGTTACCATAGCTAGTATTTCCATATAAATGATACCAGTATTTTCATAATAAAACATTACCAAATAATAATTGGTTTTTGCTTAATTTCAACAGCCATTTCTGTTATTTTATAGTTTGTTAGTAAGATATATTATCCTATAAACTTCAAAGATCTCTAGACAGTTACTAAAATTCGAACAGGGCGAAAGGACATGCTTGTTTGCAACATGTTTAAATTCATCATTCAGGTACCGCATAACTAGCATATAGTCAGAGCATGGATGCTCACACATCACGCATGGATGCACGCAGGATTCATGATGCGACTAATTCGGGTTTTGCTTGGGATGTACTACAAGCCACATACTAGGCCTAACATGCAGATTGCTTGCGACGTAGTGTCTATTCTTTGGGCGGACTTGGGAAATTGGTATACTATTTTCTTATCTGCCGAATATCACATGCAGATTGCTTCCGACGTAGTGTTGGCGCCAATTTCTGTGTACCTCACTCAGCAGGGTCCCACCGAAAACCAGCGTCAGGTTCTCCAGGGGACCTGGCTTATGCTGAGTGAGGTCCTCTTGGGTATGGGCGTCACACGCACACACACACACACACACACACACACACAAACTCACATTCACTATGGTGTACTATTCATTATGGTGTACGGTGTAAAGAGTTTCTGTCGGGCCCTTACAAAACATCACAACTGAACCGAGCTTTTTCCGAAAAATTTCAAAACAGAAAAACCCAGAAACAAATTTCAATCTGACACGAGATTCAAACCCGAGACCTCTCGCTAGTGACCTGCAAACTTACCGCTACACCAATGAGGCAGATTCTTTGTTAAATTCAGGGTTATTTCAGAACATCTGTTAATTACTTGTTAACATCTATTATATCCAAAATTGGGTGGCTAATTGTTGTGTAGAGTAATTAAATTTTAGCTTTTAATGATGTATTATCATTACTTTTGTAGGTACGCTTATAGTTTGAATATTGATGAAATTAATATTTCTGAAGAGATAGACTATTTTTGAACACATTGCTTGTTGTATAACATTTATTTTAAACAAGTTTTTAAAGTTATAAACTTTGATGGTCACTTACATTAGAATAGTTAGATACGGGATTGCTACCATACATATTACATGGTACATGGTAGCAATCCCGTATCTAACTATTCTATAGTTTTTAAAGTTAAGAATTTTTGATACCTACGTTCTGAAAATTGCAAAATCGACCAAACACTAATTTCATATGAATATGAATATGCGTATATACGCATATTCATATTCACCTACTCATCATCATCATCAAATTTAAGAGCCAGGCTTCTGCTGGGGGAGTTTATTTCCATAAAACTCCAAATAAGGTAAGATATTGTAGAGGTTTCTCTACCACACCGCAGTTTAAAAACAAAAGGTTTTCCCACCTTTTAATACTCAGTCAATAGCCTTTCCTGATACACTATATATATCATCGATCATCAGCCTTCTGCCAGTACTGATGTTGCTTTTACCTAACACCAAGCGAACGCTCATTGGGGGAGGCCTATGTCCAGCAGTGGAATAATATAGGCTGATGATGATGATGATGATGAGGCGAACGCTTATTTGATAGCGGCTTTTATTCCCCATAGCACAGGATCGTCACTGAATATTGTAGCTTTTTATAGAGAAACCCATCCCATTAGACTCCCCACTACATTCTGGTAATCCTGCCGCTGTTTGATCGGGGACTGCGTATTCAATATATTCGCAGCAAACCACCATATCTGGTGACCGTGCACTATCCGCCACCTGTGACCTCGCTAGTAACTTAAAAAAGAATGAGGGCTACCGTTTTCGTGCTCACTAGTTGGCGCCACTGTCGTGTGAGGTCCAGAATGTAGCTTTTTATGGTGTGTAAATTGTCATGAAGGAGAGATAAAAAACCGGCCAAGTGCGAGTCGGACTCGCGCACTGAGGGTTCCGTGCCAACTTTAACTGAATTAGAGATTCTTACTTCCACTTAGCCAAAATACCACAATATTTTGTTGACCGCAAATATAACTTTGTTTTTCATAGTATTTGTATGAAGAACAAAGTTATGTTTGCGGTTGTTGAAGATGTGCTATATCTCAAAAACTACTAGTTCGATTTCGCTCAAACCAATTTTCGTTGAAAGTTTTTGTTGAAATCCATATTATATATTTTTTTTCAAAATTTTCACTTCCTTGGTTCAGAAGTTAGATGGGGGGGACGCCCATTTTACCACTTTGGAAGCGTCTATATCTCACTTTTAAATAAAATGTTTTAGGAACCTCAATGTAATTTTTAGGGTTCCGTAGCCGAATGGCAAAAAACGGAACCCTTATAGTTTCGTCAAGTCTGTCTGTCTGTCTGTCTGTCTGTCTGTCTGTCTGTCTGTCTGTCTGTCTGTCTGTCTGTCTGTCTGTCTGTCTGTCTGTCCGTCCGTATGTCACAGCCACTTTATTCTGAAACTATAAGCATCACATAGCTGAAACTTGGTAGGTAGGTGTATTTTGTTCACCGCTTTCCGATTCAGATACAAAAAGTAAGAAAAAATAAGATTTAAGGGGGGGCTCCCATACATGAAACTAAAACCTAAAAATTTTTTTTTACTCAAACCTATGCGTGTGGGGTGTCTATGGATAGGTCTTTTAAAATGATGTTTAGGTTTCTAAAACCATTTTTTCTAAAAGTGTAAGGTATGAGATATAGACGCTTCCAAAGTCGTAAAATGGGCGTCCCCCCCCATCTAACTTTTGAACTAAGAAAGTGAAAATTTTGAAAAAAATATGTGATGTAGATCTCAACAAAAACTTGCAACGAAAATTGGTTTGAAGGAGATCGAACCAGTAGTTTTTGAGATATTGCACATTTTTATCAACCGCAAATATAACTTTGTCTTTCATACAAACACTATGAAAAACAAAGTTATTTTTGCTGTCGCAATATATTGTGATGTTTTCGTTAAGTGAAAGTAAGTGGACCCTGAATTCAGTTAAGGGTGGCACGGAACCCTCAGTGCGCGGGTCCGACACGCACTTAACCGGTTTTTTTTAAAGACCTATCCATAAACACCCCACACGTATAGGTTTGGGTAAAATTTTTTTTTTAGGTTTTAGTTTCATGTATGGGAGCCCCCCTTAAATAACATTTTTTTTATTTTTATTATCTGAATCGGAAAGCGGTAAACAAGATACACCTACCTACCAAGTTTCAATGGTGTGATGCTTATAGTTTCAGAATAAAGTGGCTGTGACATACGGACGGACGGACAGACAGACAGATAGACTTGACGAAACTATAAGGGTTCCGTTTTTTGCCATTCGGCTACGGAACCCTAACAAGTTTGCCATTAAATCTTAATATTATGACAATACATCGGGCATGCCATTTTTAGGGTTCCGTAGCCGAATGGCAAAAAACGGAACCCTTATAGTTTCGTCAAGTCTGTCTGTCTGTCTGTCTGTCTGTCTGTCTGTCTGTCTGTCTGTCCGTCCGTATGTCACAGCCACTTTATTCTGAAACTATAAGCATCACATAGCTGAAACTTGGTAGGTAGGTGTATTTTGTTCATCGCTTTCCGATTCAGATACAAAAAGTAAGAAAAAATAATATTTAAGGGGGGGCTCCCATACATGAAACTAAAACCTAAAAATTTTTTTTACTCAAACCTATGCGTGTGGGGTGTCTATGGATAGGTCTTTTAAAATGATGTTGAGGTTTCTAAAACCATTTTTTCTAAAAGTGTAAGGTTTGAGATATAGACGCTTCCAAAGTGGTAAAATGGGCGTCCCCCCCCCATCTAACTTTTGAACTAAGAAAGTGAAAATTTTGAAAAAAATATATGTATGTAGATCTCAACAAAAACTTGCAACGAAAATTGGTTTGAAGGAGATCGAACTAGTAGTTTTTGAGTTAATGCACATTTTTATCAACCGCAAATATAACTTTGTCTTTCATACAAACACTATGAAAAACAAAGTTATTTTTGGTGTCGCAATATATTGTGACGTTTTCGTTAAGTGAAAGTAAGTGGACCCTGAATTCAGTTTAGGGTGGCACGGAACCCTCAGTGCGCGGGTCCGACACGCACTTAACCGGTTTTTTTTAGTCTCCATTTTATAACACTCTCATTCATTGATCTGTAACTAGTATTTGCCATAATTAATGAAAATTATTGTTAAATATTCGAAACATTAATCTAAATAGAAATAAACCCGCGCACATCTAACCCACAAACAATGAAGTTGCCTTTTGACTGTGGGATATAATATATTAATATATATTACGATATATTTTATATCCCGAGATATATCTTTCACTCGTTCACACTATGGGATATATATTTTCGGATTTTCCACCACCGCGGGGGGCGGAGGGGCCTGCGGGGGGGGGGGGGGGGGGTGGAAAATATATCTTTCTCGAATCGCTTCAAAACATATTATAGCTCGGGATATAAAATATTATATTTCTCAGTGAGAAGGGTTCCATTGTAAACTATGGTGAGCAATATTGAGTATATCTCGGTATATTAAAATATATTTCCAAATGAATAGGCAGCTTGACATTTCGGAAACCTCACGCTACACAAGCTCCCCTAGTGGTGAATTCATACGCGTTAGCCCTCATTGCATTAGAATGATTGCAATATTGCAATCTATAACTTGAGTAAAATTGAGTTTGACTTCTTTTAACAGCGGTGTTGATGGCTACCGTCAACAGACTTGTCGACAAGCTAGCCGTCAATATGCCGTCGTCGGTTGCCGTTCATATTTGAGAGCATTAAAGTTATAAAGGCAGTGCTGTGATTAAAAATTAATTATTTAAAATGCCTCGTTTCGTCTCAATTATCGCCATCAAGTGTGGTCACTGTGCATTATCGGCGAGCGAATGGGTGATACGAGTATTCGAATTATCAATGTATTTATCGATATGTTCGTGATCGATACTAAGCAAGTCATTAATCCGAATTTGAACTTGTTTTATTTTGGTTAATGCCATACAATTCAATGCACATACATGCTTGATTATCCAATAACAAAAATTAAATGATGACGAGGAAAAAAATTGAGATAAATAAATAATTAGATTTAAAAAAACTTGCGAACTACCATCACTAGCGTATGGAACTCACAGCGAACAAATCTCGCACCACATCAATTGACGCCACTTGTCATCAACTCATACAAACGGTTTCATATTCGACATTAAAAATTTCAAGGAATACGTCACAATCTTGTCGTATTTGCAACACATTTTGTGCTTGTCATAGCTTCTCTATTAGTAGTAATAACAACTTACTATACTAAAACTATCAGCAATATCAACGGATCCTTACATTTTAGATTAATGTACACTATAGTCGGGTTACTCACTACAATCGGCATTGTATGGATGATTTTGCGACTAAGAAGAAGACTTCAAGGATGCAGTGTGAAACTACACAACAAACCCGACTCCGAGAACAGCAACGAGCAGCCGAGATACGGATGCACGGCGTCGGGTCACGAGCGGCGCCCGGATAGCGACAGTGTAGACGAGGTGATCGTAACTGCTGCCCGCAAACTAGATAAGGCTTCATCACCTTAAACATTCCTTTTATTTCTTTAATTTTTTTTCTTTTCTCTTAAAAAGTTGGCAGCATGTACGAGCACCCTCGACATTGTGATGACGGCGAAGAAATGCTTGCGTCACATGTCTTTTATTTGATTATTTTATACTGTAATTTTAGTGCAATAAACGCTGTCCTCGGTGACGGACACTTTTTATTACATTCCGCTCCCGTGTAACAATAACTACGTAACTTTAACCTTGAACTTTTACAACTTACTACTTCAACTTACTTAAATGTAAGAGGCCTAGCCCTTACACTTTTTTTTATCACATCATCCGCAAAACTACAAGTTTTACATCAATATTGCATATACGTATAAAAAGTGAGTATTTATAATGTATTTGTATTCAAACACCCAAACCTATGATGCCAAAAAGAAAGAAAGAAAATACATTTATTCTCACTCACAAACACATATACAAAACACTGGCTCGTAAACACATGTACAATAAACAGACACACACACACTTAATTAACATGAACATCGAGTATGAGTCGAAAAGGCACCCTCTCAGCATTAATCGTGGCAGATATTTTCAGAGGGTGCCTTGTAGGTATAAATAAAACACAAAACAATAGAAACATAAAACAAAAGAAAATAATAAAAACAAAAACGCAAAGCAAAAGACGCAATATAAAACATATCACTTACCCATTTTAGACTTACTTTCAATCAACTCCAAGGCGAGAAGGCCTTTAATTATTGCCTATTTATCAGCCCAGAACAAAAACTAGGAGCTCGACTAATTAGCCCAAGACCGCCTGAAGCGAGGCAAGATCGATATCTTGTTAATGCTAAGGTTAAAACGAACGCTCTGTAACACCCCTAGTAAATCTTTAGTGGCGCTAAGGGTGGGGTGGAGTCGATATAAAAATGTTTATTTTATTTATTTTAAATTTTATTATTTCTTACAATATTGGTAGTTTGTGAATAAGTTTTATTGGTGATACTGCATACAATACTGTTTAATGTATCCTTTCTTATAAGGTAGGAAATATCGATATTTAAAAAAAAAAATTTGCTGTTTTCTCATTAAGTCAAATAAGGTGACTATCTATTTAAGTAAACCTATAATATTATATTTTTGTGTAAAATAATTAAAAACATGACTTAAATGCAGTCAGCTGAATCGATCGCCCAGTTCAAACATAAACAATTTTCAGTAAGAAAAAATAGGTCCTACATTCACAATGACCCAAAAAACACCCATAAAATAATCTTATCGATATTTTTACTATTTCCATCGACCTTTTCCCCTCTCTATCCTCAATCCGGCCACTCGGCGCGTTAATGCATTCGGCGACCAAGCTTTACCGTTCTAATGGAACTTATTGAATTATAATCACTTTCAAACATTCTATAATAGTGCTAGCTCGATTCAATTAATTAATTTGTAGTTTATTTTGCGAGTAAGTATTTACCATGATTAAGCGCTTAATTGCGAGCTTCACATATGTGTCTCATTTTACTCTCTGATAGATCTTATTTCTTGCATGATCATAAAGATTTAGGAAAGGACTAGGTCCTGCAACAAAATTTTATCAGAATCGATCCAGCAGCAGGTATGAAAGGATCAGAAAAATAGCACTAATTTGACCATGTCAGAAACATATCAAGAATCCGAAATCATGACATTGTCTATAAACAAAAAAGTTTAATGAGTAATTGGTATAATATCTTCTGCAATTAATTAAAAAACTTAAGTAAATCATAAGATAAAATCTTTATTTGCAATAAACATGGTGGTGGTCTATTTAACAGTGTTAGTAAGGTCCTATTTAAAATGTCAGTACAAAAAAAAGTACAATTGTTATCTTATCTATCACCAACATTAAAGTACTATTACTAGCGTAAGGAACTGACACCAAGAAAAAAGTTCGCGCCCAATAAATTGATGCCACTTAAGTCATCAACCTTAAAAATGCGTTGCATTATTCGAAATTCAAATTTTAAGGAGTATTCCTTCCCCTACGTCCCAATCTTGGTGTCGAGTTGCGACACATTTTTTGCTTGACATAGCTTCTCTTACGTAGTAATAACAACTCACAGCCCACCAATTTAGCAAATAGTTAAACTAACCCGGAATCTTGTAATCTTAGGCCCAGTTTTTTCATCGATATTAATGGTAAAGTTACGTTACCAGCGGTTGAATATTTACAATTGTGTGTGTTTTGAATAAAAACTACCTTAACTAAATGACAGAAAGTTATTTTAATGACCATTGGTTAGGGTATTTTTTCTTCAAAACACACAATCGTAAATATTCAACCGCTGGTAACGTAACTTTACCATTACTACAAATAAAAAATTGGTCCTAACCTAATTTAGATTACCACATACCTACAGAAGTGAGTATAGTAGACAAAAGGTAGATATATTCTACCGTATATCAAAGGGTTAATTCACCCTTTACCGCCTTTAAGGGTAACTTAACTCT
Source organism: Pyrausta aurata (assembly GCA_963584085.1). Classification (NCBI taxonomy): domain Eukaryota; kingdom Metazoa; phylum Arthropoda; class Insecta; order Lepidoptera; family Crambidae; genus Pyrausta; species Pyrausta aurata. Next base: position 4,550,609 of record OY757277.1, read on the forward strand.
GAGTGAACGGTTAAGCGCAGAATATGCTGTAACTAATTACCGCTATGAGGAAGGGTAGGTGCACACAACGGTAGTACTGAAAATCGTAAGTGAATATAAATATAAAATTTTGTTCCCTCATAGTTTTAGGTGAAATTGTATATATTTTATTAGTTTTAGTGACGATAGCGACATTATTGTGTCGCTATTATTAGGTTAAGACTTTGGTATACTTTTTCATACCCAATTTTAGTGAGCTTATTATTTAATTTCAACTTACAGTTTTAATCTCTTTTGAGTCATTTAATGCTATTTTAATCAGTATTTTATTTTAATCGTTGTATTTTAATTTATTTTATATTGACATTTCTGATCTCTATTGAGGCATTTTAATATTATCTCTTCTGAGTCATTTATTCTAAGTCAATTTAATTTTTAAACATTTTAAATAACACTTATCCGGTAGCACCCCTGACTGAATCCGTCATGTTCCACACACCACCAAAGGTGATCAACGGGGCTGATCGGTTTAAAAAAAACAAGTTTATGTATTAATTATACCTGAAAACACATACACATGAGCTTCGTGCATAGGAAGGAAAGCTATAAGAGAAAATGATTCGAAATCGTTCATATCTATTTAATCAAAATTGTTTTCTACAACCAATTTATGCATGTATGCTGTATTATCCTGCGCGTTGTAGCTGGGCGTTTTGATTGTCCCTACATGAGAGGCAGTGGGTTCGGCTGCATGTTTTGTAAAAGTGTGTTTTTATTGATTTTGTTGTCCATTTGCTGGCTGTATGTTTTTTGCTTTTCTTTTTAATTGTATGGACTGATGTCTGAATAAAAAAAATGAATTTGAATTTTAATTATGTAAGTATACCTGTAATAAATAAATATGCATAACCCACAAAGTGTCCACTAAGCTTTATTTCAGCACTTTCAAAACTGCGTGACAGGCGAGTTATTAAGAAAGTAACTTTTTTAAGCCTTTATTAGTAATATTTTTCACTTTGTTTGAATTTCAACCATATTTCTATAAATGCCATACTACTGGTTTTATGAAGACTTGCCTACTTTTATAAAAATTGTAGTCTATTTGGTCGAAATGGACTGAACAGGACTGTGTCAATTTTGACGAATCATTCTAGAATTACGGTTTCTTATGACAAACCCCCTTATTCAATATTATAACTCAAACGGTCTTTTAAACCTATTTTAGCTATTACTCTGTTTTGTCACTTTCTGTCAAATGATGACAGCGCAAAGAAAGAATGAGACAAAACAGTGTAATAGCTAAAATAGGTTTAAAAGACCGTTTAAGTTATTATGAATATGGGGAAAGGTTTAAATTTCAATGCATGTTTTTCACATGTAATAATGTTCTTCTTTAGTACCTATAATTAAACAGCAACTTTTCACAAACCCCGTTAAGACCACATTCACCGAGTAAACTATAGCAAACTATAGTGAACTATACGTAACACTAAAGAATCCGCGGTAATTACGAGTCCATCGCACGCGGCGCTTCCCACGTCACAGGCTATCACACTGCAAGGCTGCGTTCATATTGAGAAACAAAAAAAAAAAAGAATTTATTATGAAGAAAATATTTACCTAAAAAAACCGGCTAAGTGCGAGTCGGACTCGCGCACTGAGGGTTCCGTGCCAACTTTTACTAAATTAGGGATTCTTACTGCCACTTATCCAAAATACCACAATATTTTGTTGACAGCAAATATAACTTTGTTTTTCATAGTGTTTCTTTGAAGAAAAAAGTTATGTTTGCGGTTGTTGAAAATGTGCTATATCACAAAAACTACTAGTTCGATCTCGTTCATTTCGTTGAAATTATTGATTATTTCATAATTTACACTCGCTTAGTTCAAAACTTAGCCCCTTAAATATCATTATTTTTTGTATTACTCGTACAATCGTAATGCGGTTAACAGGATACAATAACATACTAAGTTTCGATTGTGTAATTCTAATAGTTTCAGAATAAAGTGTATGTAGTAATATGATAAAATTGACTGCTAAAGTCGCTTAAGTGTGAAAGTGCTCTAAAACGCGTATACTACTAAACGGCATCCTGCAAAACAACAGTATCTGTAAAATACGGGATAACAAAGTAGAAATCGGCAATTTTGTGTTATATACAACAACATCTATGTTTCATGTAAAAAAACAACAGTATATACCACGCCTTACCTAGTAAGTATGGTACACTCAATATATTGTGTTGTTCATTGTTTGTGAAGAATACAGCGTTCAACCGTTAGCCTTGGGCGGGAAACGCAATTATTTAGTCTAAGACTAAGCTAACCATGGGTACTAAATTTCCATCAAAACCTACAAAGGAATTTTATTTTCTTTACTAACTTTACACAAAAGAGGCGTACAACGTATTTTTTTGTGCTTATTTGTCGATGGCGGAACAGGCCCTTAGTGTTGAAAGTCCATTTTTATGGAATACAGTGACCCATTAGAAGTGAAATTAATTTGCTTTGTTAGAAAAGTTTATAGTGTATCCCCCTTATTCATAATAAACTCAAACGGTCTTTTAAACCTATTTTAGCTATTACACTGTTTTGTCTCATTCTTTCTTGGCGCTGTTATTATTTGACAGAAAGTGACAAAACAGTGTAATAGCTAAAATAGGCATAAAAGACCGTTTGAGTTATTATAATTAAGGGGTTAGTGTATAGGTAGGTAACGTTTATTTTTTTTCTTACACAACTTTTGCACCACTATAATATATAAGTGCCGATTTTTCAATGGTCAGATAAAACCTATCAGACTGATTAATTATAAATCGACAGTTTAAAAAAAAATGCCAGTAACGTATGATTGCTGACAATTAGGTGACGTTTTCAAATTAGCCATATTGTATTTTTTCAACGAATATATCTTATCTGAAAAATCAGCTGTAATAGGTACTAGCTACCTAGCTATATGTATATACTATTTTCAATATGTCCATCAAAATACTCAAGTTAAATGACACTAAAAGCTTCCAAGGTGTAAAACCATCAATTCTATATTTATTATTATTAACACCATCTTCAACTGAGGTAATAATGATTCATTATTCCCTAACAACGATTACTTGAAGTGGTCATTGTCGTAATTAATGAAGGTAATAAAGAGGGTAAGTCCATTTATTTCGATCAAGTACGGTCTTTCATCTTTGAACTGTAGTGATTTATTGATTTTGCAAATATACCTAAATAAACGTGAACTTCATGGCTCATTGCATTCTTTTTATTCCACTACCAGCCCCCTGCGACTTCGTCTGCGCGCTATCTAACACAATTAAAAAAAACAAATCGAACTAGTTCCTGAGGTTCAAACAAACTCTTCAGTTTTATATTTTACCCTGGATAGTGATACCAAACTAAGTAATGTACTATTGGTAGGAATGGTAGGTATGATCGAGGACACTGCCGCCTTGCCAGTTTCAAACGACCACGAATACGGGCTTAACTTTAAACAAGAGACGACTGAAGTGCAAGCAATATTGACTCCTAAGCTGGTTGAGGTAATGTCCGTCATTAGTGCCTATTTTCTCCGTAAGGACTTTGACAGGTTTTTTATATTACTTAATGTTAATATAAGATGGTGAAAGCAAGCCTTAGTTTGTACAAAGCCTATTCATAATATTCAAATATTATTAAATAAACGTTATTTTGTACACATAACATGAATATTATTCACGCTCAAAATCTTGACTGGCAGAGAATGCTACACCTTACAACCCGCCACCATTTCCATAGCGTAAAATATACAAATGTATTCCATAGAAATCAAAATAATCATTCTCCAAGAAATACCAGTACTTTACCATTTAAAAATAGCTATGTAGCCTAGCCGTTTATAAAAACTAGGTATATTGAATACCAAGTCATTAATATCAATGACGTTTATGTCTGAACACGATCTCTAACAGACAGATCATGCGAATGAAACCCATATTATAATAATATGTCAAAAATAATTTAGCAGACAACCACTAACTGTGCAAAAATCGTCCTTGTAACTATAGGAACAGGGTTGAGATTCAGAATGGACGGTTTGGAAACTCAAATCAAGTTGTGTTATTTAAATACTCGGGGGCGGTTTACATGGAACGACTGTCATCATCAATAAAGACAAATAGTTTGACTGAAAACGTAAGAAAACACGCAAATGAGTGATAATTAGGATGACAACGATGCACTTTACAGAAAAAAAGAGACGAAAATTGCCGACATGTCGCAAATATGCGCGTGCCATGCCCGCTAGGCGACCGCATAACGAGAACCCTAATTCGGGCGCGATAGTGAGGTAAGTCAGACTAGGGGAGGGGAGGTGAGTGGCCGTTCCGTATGTAGTGTACTATATTCTGTGACTATAGGTAAGCCGCTTCATTGAGACTTCGCCTGCGTGGTACAGGGGCACGGGGGAAGGCGATAGCGGGTCGCGCGAGGAATGCGGGCGGCGCGGAATCACTAACCGCGCCTTTTCAACAAGTTGGTGATTTTTATATACAGTGATTAGGGATCATAACTTTGAATTACTTTAACTCTGAGTTAAAGCATTTTGACCAGATCAATGTTACGTTTACTCTGTAGAATCATTTATAAAACTTTTTGCTCTTATTACAGGCCACATGATGTATGTTTCTGATCTTACCTAATTGTCTGTGTACTGTCTCGAAGCGCTGGTAAGGCCCAAAAGATAAGGAGACATGTTTCGGCCCTTTCGGGGCAAATTTTTTTTACTGTATATTTAACGGTCAGTGTCGTTTCATGACCAAAATTGAAATAAAGATTTTGAATTGAATTGAATTGAATCGTGGTATGTAAATCGTAGACAATCTGACAGTTCATACAGTCTCGCATGCATGTCGTGTCTTTGTTTAGAATCCGCATCTCATGTTTAGTTCATGCAGATATAAACAATGGAAAATATCATCTAGCGTTTTACGTGGAGTACGCTTTGTTCGTTGCACATGATTCAGGAAGCGTGAACGAATACATTATCAACTTTAGTATATTTGAAAAGAGTTTTTTTTGGGAAAAATCTCAAAATGGATAAGAGAATGCCAGTTGATTGTTGTATCCAGAAAAAAAAATTCGTTTCACCAAAGTAAAGTTTGTATGCACCATCTTTTATTTTAATAACATAAGTCCGATAAGGTCTTTAAAGAAAATAAAATATCTAACTTTATTAAAAAGAAAATAAATAACAAATATAAGGTTATCAGGTTTGATCATGAAAATCATTATAGTTCTCTATTTATCACATACAAAGTCAATGTTTTTAAAGGGGTAATTAACCTTTAAATCCTTGATGTTTTTATGATTACAGTACCTACGCATTATTCTTATTTTCAATGAAATTTCATTTCATTTTGTACAAGTTACTTAACAATGTCTCAGTGGTCTTACTTAACAAATGAAGGCCGTAACACATAAACATTATCTATTAAACCGAATTCCTTTTACTTGCCAGACAGTCGTTCCACTATCAAACAATGCCCATGAAAATACCGCCAATGTGTTAAAGGCATGCAAAATGTCGAAGTGTGCTTGCCAGGGGCGCACAATTTCATAAACTATGACAATAACCGGTGGTCGTAAGTAAAGCTCGCCCGGCCCAAAACTTCCTGTAAATATAGTAAGCTCGGAGTGAGCTTAACTGAAATTACTACTAAGTTTGGGGCACACTTGGTGTTTAGCAAACTTTTTTTAGCAAAACATACATGCTTTATTTTTTTTTAGCTCAACCCTATGCGTGTGGGGTGTGTCTATGGGTCTTTTAGCATGAAGGTTCCTATAACCATTTTATCTCAAACTCAAACATTTATACGATTTATAAGAAAGACGCTTTCAAAGCTAGTGAAAATTTGGAAAAAAATACACGATGTAGATCTTTACAAATACTAGTAGTTTTTGAGAAATAGCACATTTTCAACAACCGCAAATATAACTTTGTCATTCATACAGATACTATGAAAATCAAAGTTATTTTTGGTGTCAACAAAATATAGTGGTATTTTGGCTAAGTGGAAGTAATTAGTTAAAGTTGGCACGAATCCCGCAGTGTGCGAATCCGACTCGCACTTGGCCGGTTTTTTAAACTTTTTTAGTACTAGGAATGTTAAATGACATAAGATAGGTACAATGGCTGTTAGTCCAAAGTAAGATGCTAAGGCCACAGCAGTACAGCACACACACCCAACCAGGGATTGACAATGGTACCTCAGAAATGAGAATGAGAACTAACTAGACCAAGCACGAAATACAAAATTATGAGCACCTCAGCTATGCCGAAACAATGAAAATTGACATGCAATTCTTTCAGCCTATGAAGTTTTGTTTGCAATTAAAAGTATCTGTGTAACATTACTTAGCGTCTGTTCAAATATTTATGTATAACTTTATATGTGTAGGGTCTGTATTGATGTATCCCTACATTGATAGATGATAGATGTAAGATGTTGATTGTAGTAAGTAGGCTGTATCTACGTTACGGGATGTGGTAAGTAAAACTGTGTCCGATTCCGTAGAGAGCGTTTATTACACTAAAAATATATTGAATACAAAATGCAATGTAAGTAACATAACGCCACACGGCCGCGCGGGTAAGCCTCTGTCAGCAGATTTCATATACAACTAAAATACCATGTACTTGCTCGTACAATATGAACTCATGCAGTATCGAAAGAAAATAAAAACAATTCACTGCATCTCAACCTTAAATTTTAGCTCCCTTTAATGTTATTATGAATACAAAGTAGAATTTTATGAAATTATTTTGCTTTAAATTTCTGCAAAATAATTTTATAAAATTCTACTTAATAATGGATTTCCGCAAAGTAACGCCTGATTCTATTAATTATCTAAAATACAGGTAGGTGTTCCCAAGCTATGTATGAACGGCGGGCTGGGGATTTGCCACCGAAAGTGCCACGACCGAGTAAAAGATCATTATTTATTAAAACAATCGATGGATTGAACGCGAATGCTAGTTCAAGTGTATTTAGGGAGTGCTTTAAGCCTGCTTTGCATTAATTTGCCGTGGTTTCGCTGCGATAAATTATTAAAATGTACATTAGCTTGCCATATTTAGAGCAATTCAAACCTATGAACTTGATTGTACCCAAAATGATTCAGGGCAAAAAAGAAGCAAAGATAATCACATTGTTAAAAGTCCTATGTAAGTTTAGGTTGAGCACCTCATGTCATCGCTATTAATCGACATTGCCAATTAATATACTTATATAAGGAATATATTAATAACTTGTGCTTACTTTAAGAGTAATTAACTATTGATGAGTCACTATAGCACAAAATAAATTAAAGCAAATTTTCAAACTGTACGTTTAAATACATAACTATACCTACTGATTTCGATGTTTTTTATCTCCTATATAAAAATAAGTAGGGTTTTCCTTCCTGACGCTATAACTCCAGAACGCACGAAGCGATTCCACGGTTTTGCATTCGTTGGAAAGGTCTCGGGCTCCGTGAGGTTTATTTATAGCAATAAAAAATCCCATAAAACGGGGCCGGGGCGGGACGGGGCTGTGGGCGAAACGAGGTTAGCTGGGACCGCTAGTCTATACTAATATTATAAAGCTGAAGAGTTTGTTTGTTTGAACGCGCTAATCTCCGAAACTACTGGTTCGAATAGAATAATTCTTTTTGTGTTGGATAGTCCAGTTATCGAGGAAGGCTATAGGCTATATATCATCATGCTACGGCCAATAGGAGCAAAGATATAGTGGTAAATGGGTAAAAAACGGGAGAAAGAAGTCACTATTCCACGCGGACGAAGTCGCGGGCAAAAGCTAGTTGAGTATAAAAATTAGATTCAGTACATACTCGTAGCACAGCTAAAGACATGACATCATTTACACAAATTAAAAATATTTGCCACAATCAAATACACAGTTTTACGTAGATTTTTTATTAAAAAAACGGCGCAACTGCCTATCTCAGTGTATCCTCAACCCAATCTGACTATTGAGAGGCTTACGACCAAACGGGGCACCAACAAATGTATGGAAATTATTCCACTACCCCCTCAGTTTATACCCGGATTATATCAGGATTAGTCCGAAGTTTGAGAATCTTCGCATGTTGGGCTATTAGCAAAGAATTAAGGGATTGGTAATTCATAAACTCAATTAATAGAGATTGAAACATGTGCTCTATCAACTTTGATTCGATTTATTATGCTTACGTTTTCAAATACGTTGAACAAATCACGAGTAGATAAAGCTTTGTTAGTGATACCGAAATTTAAGCGACCTAGCAGCGCGGTCGTGTTTGGATGGGTGACCATTCCGCGTATAAAAGTGACGTATATCAAGTGCATCTCCGGGCTGAGGAAGGCACGTTATGCAGTTGTTCCCGGCTAATATCGGTTGATATTAGTCGTCAAGCTTATTTCATTGACCTGATTGGCTGTTTGATTACATCTGCAAAAAGATTGGTCGCTTGCCTTACAAACCTTCTCAATCAATCGGCACTGAGCCAGCGTTGTGGAGTATGGCTCATACCCCCTCATACTGGAGGTGAGATCTTTGCCCAGCAGAGGGATGTTTTCAGGCTAACTTCATGTAGTTAACAGCTTTTCAAGTTTCGCAAGTTAGAGGTAGAAAAAACTGCGAAAATTAATTAGTTGAATAAAAATGAAATCTAAAAAATCAATATCGGTTCAACCAAACGCGAGATAATAACGGACAAACATACTAAATACATTTATACAAACATACAGAGAACCTCCTTTTAAGTCCGTTACAAAATCGCATTTGAACGAATAAAAGGTGCTGCTTAGTGCACTCTCACTTACGAGAATTAATTAGTACCAAACATAACAATGACACGAAATTGAAACTGAAATATCAAAATGGCGGCACCAAAACGTCACTATACCTGCGCTCCTCATTACTCCACTAGTCAGGGATTGCAAACGTGTGCATCCCAGGTGCAACTTTATGTGACACGAGAAAGTGCCGATTATGCTACCAAAGGTTGGCTATCTCTTAAGCAAGATATTTTTTTATTCTTTTCACTTTCAGAAATCGGTAGTGATTTGTGCTTTGAAAGAAGGTTTTTTTTAATTGAGGCCTTGAAACACAGACTTATATGTTACTTCAAAATGGTTATTAACTTTGTTTTAACAAATTTCCGTCTATGTACTGATAATATCAAAACCTTTGAATGACGATTAACCAAAAAAATGTGAATAATCGATTCCAAAAATATTGACAACCACTAAACGCAAAAAATAACATACAGAAATAAAAACCGGTTAAGTGCGTGTCGGACCCGCGCACTGAGGGTTCCGTGCCACCCTTAACTGAATTCAGGGTCCACTTACTTTCACTTAACGAAAACATCACAATATATTGTGACAGCAAAAATAACTTTGTTTTTCATAGTGTTTGTATATAAGACAAAGTTATATTTGCGGTTGATAAAAATGTGCAATATCTCAAAAACTACTGGTTCGATCTCCTTCAAACCAATTTTCGTTGCAAGTTTTTGTTGAGATCTACATCATATATTTTTTTCAAAATTTTCACTTTCTTAGTTTAAAAGTTAGATGGGGGGGACGCCCATTTTACCACTTTGGAAGCGTCTATATCTCAAACCTTACACTTTTAGAAAAAATGGGTTTAGAAACCGCAACATCATTTTCAAAGACCTATCCATAGACACTCCACACGCATAGGTTTGAGTAAAAAAAATTTTTTTGGTTTTAGTTTCATGTATGGGAGCCCCCCCTTAAATATTATTTTTTCTTACTTTTTGTATCTGAATCGGAAAGCGGTGAACAAGATACACTTACCTACTAAGTTTCAGCTATGTGATGCTTATAGTTTCAGAATAAAGTGGCTGTGACATACGGACGGACAGACAGACAGACAGACAGACAGACTTGACGAAACTATAAGGGTTCCGTTTTTTGCCATTCGGCTACGGAACCCTAAAAAGGTACTCTTACCCAAAGTAGTCTACATTCAGTATTATTTACATATGCAGCTAGCACGCCATATTTTTATATTATTAACCTGATTAAATAATATAAATTGCACTTGTAAAAAGCTTCTTAATGTGCTCTGGACTCGACGGTGGCCGAGTGGTATAGGCATACGCCCGGATAGCGTAAGACACGGGGTTCAATTCCTCGTCTGTCACAGGTTCACAGTTGCTTTTTACAAGTGCAATTTATATTATTAAGTTTGTATGGTGACAAAACACTATAAAAACAAAAATAAACTATAAACTATAACCTGATTAAAGATAAAGGATTACCATTTTATGATAGTTTTGTCGAAATCACCTAAAATAAGTAGGTACCTATATTTCAATTGGTCATATTTTTTTATCAGGTAACTTACAGCGTATTACATTCGTGTAATTTTCGTCTTGAACAGGCTTTTTTATGGAATAATAAACCAGTTTTGTTGCACTCAAACTGCAGGGCTTCTACGTAAATTACGAGCGATAGCAATGCGATTGCAATCCGTATGTGTCAATGGTGTCTTATTTATTTATTTAAATACCAAATTGCTTAAGATGTACCCTTAGGCGGACTTAATGATAAACGCATTCTTAGCAACCATTCATGAAGTGATAGAGCCTGGAGGGATGGAGGCTATTAATTTAGTACTACCTGCTGGTTATTGTTAAGCTGGAAACATTATCGGACGCGGCTGACGGACGTGGCTTTCAGCCGCGACTGATAGGTTTGCACAGTCTTTAAACATCCAGCGCGCCAAATTTCTGTCGACAGCTGGGTCCGTCAGCCGCGTCCGATAATGTGTTTCCTGTTCTCGTCGTGACTGTCAGCCGCGTCCGTCAGCCGCGTCCAATAGTGTGTTTCCAGCTTTAGAGTGGACCTGTCACTGTCACGGCGCGGTGAAAAAAAAGTGCAAAAATGAACTTTATTGGCACAAAACGGAAGACCGCGGGTGGGTAAGCGCCTAAGCGGGAGGAATATGACACGTTTGATAGGTCCAGTCTTATGATAATCGGGTAGTACATTGATTTTTAGTAATAACATTGGAATATCAAACCATTTTAGTTTCAGACGTTGAAATTTATCGTTTTTAGTATGGGTGAATTAATTGTCAGCTAGCGGTGTCATCATGTCACATAAGCCTCCCCCACGGTTTTCCACAGCGACCGGTTGTGAGCGGTCTGCATCCAGTGTGATCCTGTGATCTTCACAAGGTCGTCTGTCCAGGCTGTTAGGTTGTTAGTTGCGTTAAATCATTATTGTATTGTCGTCATTTGAGAAAGACGCGTTGACATTTTTAACCTCAAGTAAAATTTTACCTCATCATCATCATCATGGGGTGCCATCTTCAAATTGATTTTACCTGGACTGCGCAATCCATGTATGCCAAACAATTGCAATGCGATAGCGATTGATATACGTAATAGCACTACCTTAATAACCAGTACTTGCGAGGTTTATGAACAAGTGTAACACCGCCATAGTAATTTTATTGAGACCAGTTTCATCGCACCACCTGGTTGAGAACTGTAATGAGTTTTAATTCGTATTGTTTCTTGATCGTAGAAGAATAGGGGTGGTAATAAAAATTGGAAATGCTTTTGCTTGTTCTACATAAGTATTGTTCGTTGTGTATACTTGTTTTAATGCCTACCTAAATCGTCTTTCTAGACTTATTGATTGCCAACTTTGGTAAAAAAATCTATAGAGTATTTAATTGACAACACGACAACACAGTGCTTGACGACACTGAAATATGAAATCTATTGCGGTAAAACATCTAAACATGAAAAACCTATAAGAACATTGCGCATTGAAAAAACAAAAGTCAATCTATTTCCATAAAGTAAACATACTCAGAATTTATTCGTTATGAGAAGGTAGGCAGACATATTAAAAATAATGTCTAAAAAAACGCAAAACATGTCGATTGGTGAATATATTTGAAAAGTACTCAACTTATAGTCCGACTACCCAAACAAAAATACTTCGCTAACAACCTCTCCCATTATAGCTAGCAGTGAAACTCAGAATCGCACTTCAACTTTTTTTACGCAAAGGCATCCCACTCATAAGGTCTTGCCCTCACCATCTGGCACTTGATAATCTGTGGCCGTGCTTTGAAAAGACTGGTCAGCTACGTACAGTCACCCATAGACTATAAATTTTGTGGGAAAATCGCCTTTATTACAACAGAATAGGTACTTTATTTTAATGTGCTCTCGTTTGTACTTGGAAGCCGGGAGTTTTTGCACCTGTCATTCTTTCGAACTGGTCTTAGCGGATGTGTCGAGCGTTCACCCAGTGTAAGCAAGATAGGTGTATAAGCGTGCCAGGAGAATGGGATGAACATACGATTTTTAACTAAGTTAAAACGAGACGAACAGTCTGTCGCGTGGCGTGGGAGAGGGATGGCCGGTATTGGCGTCTTCGGTAATCCTACCTTGCTTGTTTTATTTAATAATCCAGTTATAATACGAAAGGTAGCATGTAAGGCTTCCGAAGGCGAGGCAATATTGTGAAATTACGTGCATGTAGCATGATGGTGCAGCTTTGGGGTCGTCTTGTTGGTTTTGGTTTCAGCTTTTTTTATCATACCAAAGATACGGGTACAATGTAAGGACAACCGCTTATTTATAAAAAATTCAAATCTGTCAAATTATATTACCAATACAGTTTTTCTTATTTCTTAATACAAACGCAAAGGTCCTGTTTCACAATCGACAAAATATAAGCACCAACGAATAATTCAAATATAGAACTTCATTGCGTATGAAGTATAACGTGCGTGGCAATAACGTTCACCAAAACTTATTTAAATATTGTGAAATAGGCCGTAAACCTTGCAAATCTGTCCTAATTCACAAACATGAGCATTTTAACTATACCTATGGTGATAGAAACTTGATGCAACTCTATCTTCAGGATTTTTTATTCCAGTATTGATATTTTTTAATTGAATGTAATTACATATTATTTGAAAACAATAAGGAAGACGAATTATTCTCGAATCATTCAGTTTCTGCAATTTCATATTATATATTGCTATATACAGAATTAAATTTTGGTGAGCATCGAAATAAAAGATCACAGTAATTTACTGAAATACGTTGTCACAAAATATTTCTTCAAACCCAATTGACAAAGGAATGCGTTCCATTCGTTAACATTAAATATGTGCCAAGTTAAATAAATTCCTGAGAAAATTCTTGCCCAGTTTCAATAACGTACTTTTAAGACAATAGAATACCAAAACCTTATATTATTAAAACAATCCCACGTAAGTGTTTAAGATGGAATTCTTAAACACAGTCAGTGATTTAATAATAATCACGCGTAGAAATCTTAAGTGTTGTGTTGAGTCTCAATTATGATAAGTGCTAAAGAATTTTAAGTTACAGGTGTAAAGAATGATGAGACGTGAGTCAGTATTAAAAAATTAAGAGTTTGACATTTGCATCGTTAATCGACACATTATGAATATTAACAACAACAAAAAATATATACTTCAGGCAGAGAATGAGTTGACAGCGAATGGCTAACAATTTTTTATAATAACTGTGAATGAGTTTGCTCTTAACTCAGTCAAGAGTATCATGGACATTGTTTGCTTGTGAAAACTGTTACATGCCAGGTTTCCCAAAAATAGAACCAAACTGACAACACTGGCTTTTAGATGTAAAATAGTAATAACTATAATAAACCTTTATTTCGGACAAATAACACCCATAAATATAACAATGATTCAAAAAATGTCAAAAAGTTTTAACATTGAATTAAAAATACATGTATAAATATTTGTAACTTGAATGAAATAAGAAAAAGTACCAAAATAAAAACTTTTCATGCATTAACTACATTTCGAAGATTTTTATAATTTAATCATAACTTTACATAATAACGAAATAATCCTGAATCTACTTTCAAAAGTGATTCATTGCCACCATTACACTCATGCGTTGTATTTTAGTGTCAAGATAAATGAGTCAACACTTATGATCGTCATCTTACAAATCGTTTTAACCTACAAATATTAAGATTTCTTTTGTTTCTAACAAATGCTTTTTAACTTTCTTCTGTACAACCATCTTCACAATAGACACTTACAAAGATACCAAAATTTCGACTTTATTTCAATGAGTTTAAATGCCATTTTGAAACAATGTAGGTTATGGGACATTGTACATTAATTATTATGAATCTCCACATTCCGCTGGATCATTAAAACTATATCACTATAGTTACAATGAGTAAAAAACAGTGATTAATATTAGGTCACACGCATTCATAGTCTTTGGTTGAAATTATACTCTTTGGTTCAAGTGATCGGGCGCCGTTGGATTTCACTTTAACCAATTTTTAAGGCGCACTCACACAATTTGACTATAACGTAAATTTGTATCATTTATGTTGTGCGTATGGAGTTTGACATTCCCAGGCCCAGTTGCGTAGTCGATGTTAACTCAACTAATTGTCAAGTGCACAATCGTAAATATTCAACCACTGGTAACGTCATTTAACAATTACTTGAGTTAACTAACGATCACGCAACTGGGCCTAAGAATCTTAAAACGTGCCTAGATCGGTAAATTAGTTTTGGAATATCTGTGCTTTTAAAAAAAAACTTGTATCTAGAAGGTAAAGATTATCTAAGTAAGGTAGGTAAGATATCTATGGCATTAGGTTTGCTATTTGTATCTATTTATTTGCAGTAAAATATAAAAATAATGAGCAATTATATTTTTTATAAGGCAGGTCAGTATTTTCATTTAATTATTAGTTTATTTATTACGCACTTAATTTAAACAGTTTTTTAATATTCGTTTTAAGTAATCCATTTGAGTACGCTCTTTTTTTCTTGACTTCATCTGTTTAAAGTTTAAACTCAGCCATAGTATTTAGTTGGAATTTGTCGTTTACGAAAACTTTTGTCATTTTTAATAAGTAACACACTCTCCTCAAGAAAAATTAATGAATTATATTATAATACAATCAAGAATTTCCTAGTTAAGACTTGATATACCAATACTAGAAATAACTTTACCTAGATGTGAAGTATTTCTCCAGTCAGTAATTTCCAAGTGGTCACTTCGCTTCTAAAGATAAACACTTGACAACAAAAAAAAGTTTCCATAAGTACTCCCGAGATCGAGAATCGACCGTTTACGAGTTTTCAAAACAGACATTTGATTTTGAACCTTAAGTTTCTAGACATTGAGTTCAAAATAACTTGATGTTACAGAACAGGTGCTAACTGGGAGTCTATAACGTGATGTCGGGTTTGATATGAAAGAGATAGAGCGAGAAAAAAAAGGATGCAGACAGGGGTGGCACTATAAATTATTGTTGGCATAGTAATTTTATGATTGGAGCTTATTAGAGAGATGTTGGCTTGAGGTAGTAAATGGAATCTGTGACTATAAACGAGTGATGACTTTAGTAATGGGAAAAATGGCAAGAAGTACATACAGTCTTTTATGAATCTTACGCATTTCACTGATACCTACTGTTTATTCATGTTCTGTCAAAAATAAAATAAGTTTATAAACCTTGTACCTTAAAAATAATATACGTGTGTAATTAATAAAAAATGACAGCTATGACGGATTTTCTTAGTTCTTCAACTATTAATGGGTGTGCGTCACTTTTTGGCGGGAATTTTTGGAATACTTCTTTTTTTATGAACAAGAATAATATTATTTTAGGTTTTAAAAAATTGCTTTTTATATTTTACTCTGCGAAGTACGAAAGATGTAATCTAATGATGATGTCTTGTCTCCAAAACTTTGACAGTCTCAACTCATTAAACTAAATAAAACATAATCGCAGCCCTATCTTTGTTTTGATGTAAAGTAGCCCGTCTCAAGGAAAGTCATGGCATCTTTTGTGTGTGTCGGGTGAGACCAAACTGTGAGAAAAATGTTTTTGTTACACACCGATTCTTTAGGCCTTGATACAAGGTCAAACTGTTGTGAGGAGTGCTGTTATTTCGTTGTTAAGTGCATTCTTCTAGCTTCCGTTGAAGCATCAAAGAATTTGTTTGTTCAACTTGTTAAAATGCAAAAACTTGTGAGCTCGGTTGCGTGAGCGATAGTTAACTTCAGAATGAGCAAATAGGCTTGATTGACAAGTAAATTTAGATACAATTGTCTCAAATGATTTTACACCAACGCACTGTCCAGTAGAATCGCAATTAGCGGGATTTGATTCTTAATTGTATTTTAAATCATTGTACTACTATTACCAGCGGACGGAACTGACACCACAAACAAATTTCTTGCTCCAAGGCATTTAACTGCCTTAAAAGTCTGGTATCCACTTGGTCTCGACCCGTAGATACCATAATAGTTATTATGGTATGAAACATAACATAATAAATAATAGACATAGGTATAGGTTTAGGTTATAGCGTACCAACTTTTTTATCATAATAATTAACTCATACTTGAGTTTAAACTTAATTATGGGCAGATTTACAATAGTCCATTCAGACGTATTTGTTTTAGGCCCATTCTTAAGATACAGGGTAATATGCAAGTCAGCAGAGCAAGCTCTGTGACTTCTCAAAAAATTGATATATTTAATATACGGAACCCTACAGTGCGCGAGACCAACTCTTAGTTCGCTCTGTCCGTCTATCTGTCCAAATGTAAACTATTTAGTCAAAAGTCAAGTAGTCTGGGTGAATCGCAGTGTTGCCGCGAGTTAAATACGTTTAGCGCCATCTATCGGTGTGATTTGAAAACTAGAGTCAGCTGTTATGTTGGCCGTAAATTCATAAAGTTACATACATAGTTAAGTTAATATTTAAAATTATCCGCCTTTTATTTGGTTTTTCTTACATTATGCAATGGGAAGTACCCTAAAGGGCTAAATAAATGACATTAACCGTCTTATCTTATATGAAAACTCAGGTGCGGTTGCGTGATTGATAGTAATGCCTACCTTATTTTAAATCACTTCAAATACTGCCCTTACCATGTCTATATATATTAGAAGTAGGTGTGTTTGTCAAACAAAATATTCAAAAGTTTAAGCAAGCGAAGGATTTGTATACAAGATCAACACGAAATTGTAATATATTAGTATTAGATGTAGTCCCAAAAACTGAGAGATTTCAGAATAACTCATACACAATGTGCAAAACTATTTACAATAAAATACCAATGAGACTTAAAGAACTTGAAATAAACGCCTTTAAAACTTCATTACGTAAATGGTTGTTAGATAACGCATTTTATAGTGTTGATGAGTTTATAAAGTACAAAGGACCATAATGGAACTGTTGACATTGTTGCAATGACTTGAACTTAATTCATATTGATAAATAACGTGTAAAATTAGTACTATTAATAATTGCCTGAATATTTGCATGCTGTTTTATATGGCTAAGTAGGTCATTGCACTGTATTTCTGACATAACACCGCATTTTCATGTATTGTACCCTACTTAATGGCAAATAAATATATTTGTATTTGTAATGGTTATATGTTGTACCAGTACCAGTGGTTGAATATTTTCAATTGTACGTTTTTGGAAGAAAATAATGCCTTAACATATATGGTCTAGAATATTGCCATTTTGACATTTGGTAAAGGTATGTTTCTTTAAACACGAACAATCGTATAAATGTTACCATTAGTTGAGTTAACTTTCGATCACGCAACCAGACCTCAGTGTAAACGCCGCAAGCAAGACAAGAATTAAATTAAATAGTAGGTGGTAAGAACCTTCCTATTTGTTAAAGTAACCTATTTGTTAAGTTGTTTAATATAATTGACGTGATAACAATTAAAACTCGTCATTCGATACTTCTTTCAACCGCTTTATCCAATTCCACTAAGTCCCAATGTCTTTATCAATAGTTATGGTAAAGCTACATTACCAGCGGTTGAATATTAACGATTGTGTGTGTTTTGAAGAAAAACTAACTTAACCAAAATATCGGAATCGCTACTTCAATGACCATTACCATTACTATCGATGAAGAAATTGAGCCTAAGTATCAACTACCATGGTATATTAGGAGATTCTTAGCATAATGAGTTAGTGATCTTACAAATAGGTTTCTCCATTTGGCATAATCGCCACATTATTATGCCAAATACGGCAATTCCACTACCAATCCAACTATGGTTAATTGCAGACATTATTCTAGCTTCTTTACTTACCAATAATGAAATGTACAGCTTTGTATGTTTGAATCCTACTATGTGGGATATAAATAAAAATAGTTCTAACTTATCAATTGTGTGTAATGAAAAGTTAAATAATTGCTATTTTAATAGCTATGTATTGCATACAAATCTGTCCAGTTATAGAACTTGTTATTGTCATTTACTACAATGTGTTCGTGAATCCATATATCTCAGAGTTAAAGCATTTTATAAAGGTTACTACGTAATAGTATACTCTGTAAAATCATTGATTCAAGCTACCTTTTGACTGTGGGATATAATATATGAATATATATTACGATTATATTTTATTATATCCCGAGATACATCTTTCACCCGTTCACACTATGGGATATATATTTTCTTAGTTTTGTATGGGATTGTCCACCACCGCGGGGGGCGGAGGGGCGTGAGGGGGCGGAAAATATATATTTCTCGAATCGCTCCAAAACATATTATAGCTCGGGACATAAAATATTATATTTCTTAGTAAGAAGGGTTCCATTGTAAACTATGGTGAGCGATATCGAGTATATCTCGGTATATTAATATTATATATTTCCAAGTGAATAGGCAGCTTAAAACTTTTGCTCCTATTACAGGCCACACGCTGTATTTTCCTTTGCGATGCACATTTTCTAAGCCCGCTGCATCTTCGTGCGAGCTTATCAAACAAGTCACAATCTGTGCATCGAGAAACAGAGACCGGCCAGTGTGAACCGATGCGTTGCGATAGCGCCACGCGTTTGACGTTTGATATCCCGCTTCGCGCCAGAACGAGTTCTCTTTTCAAATTGTGAAAAACTTTTTCGCATTTCGCGCCACTTTTTATTATTTATTTGTGACTTTAACTTTTTATTTTTTTGTGGCTTTATAACTTAAGTGCCAGTGTGTTTTTGTTTTAGTTTGACGTTCGATTGTTTCTATTTGTTGAGTGAGTGGAGTTTATGGATTTTGAGTTCGTTTTGGATTTTTGACCACCAACCTTTTGAACAAGACAAAGGTAAGTTCATATTTCAAATTTAATCTATTTAATTATCTTTTATTCTTTTTAATAAAAACAAAGACTATTACATGATAAAGTTTCATACAGTTAACAAAGATTTCATAGCAAATATTAGATTAACATCCAATAACCGTAGGTTACCATTATTTTTGTAAGAAATACTTGCAGTAATTAGATGAACATCTCAATTTTTTTTTCCAGTATATTTTTAATGAACTATTAGTATCCATAATTATCACAAAAACTAATAGCTTAAAGCGAATAAATAGCTATAAACAAACTGAATAGGTACAATAAAAAAAACAAGTTTTTCAATACCGAAGTTCGTGAAAAGCCCGCTAGATGTCTATACTAGTTGCTCTGTGAACTACGTACGTGACTGAAATAAAAAGGTTCGCCGCTCGAGTTTGTCTTTAGAACGAAGTTTTGCTAAGTTAAGTAATCGATGGTCAAGATAAAGAAAACGTACGGGAACCTTATTTAATTTATATTAAAGATAAGAAAACAATTCTGATTATAGCTTTTAATATACTACTAGCGGTCCCAGCGAACTTCACTTCGCCCCAGCCCCGTTTTATAGTCACAATCCCATTCCGGGCCAAGACAAATCCAAGAACGTTAAAATCATGAAAATCTGTTAACCCATTCTCGAGTTATAAATGGTGAAACTAACATGATTTTCTTAGTAGACGAGCTAATTATATACGAATAAGAGAAGCATAAAAAACATATTTCTTACTTAAAGTATTTATATGTAACACTAGCGGTCCCAATCAACTTCGTTTCCTTTTTGTCCTATTTGAGGCCAAGACAAATCGAACAAAGTAAAAATGACGAAAAACGGCCCATCCGTTCTCGAGTTTTAAGTCCGTGTAACTAACACGACTTTCTTTTATTTATGAGTATACTAGAGATGCGCCGAATATTCGGTTTGTATTCGGTATTCGGCGTATTCGGCATTTTTTCCACTATTTGTATTCGGCCGAATTATTCGGTTAAGGTGCCGAATATATTCGGTTTGAGTATTTTTATTTTCCTAGCTACATAACATGTAATAGAACTGAAAGACAAACCTCTTATGTAAGATTTATGTTTTTTATAAGTTAAATAAAACTTGCATATGCCGGCTATAGGCAAAACATAATACTTCAACTAAACAAACACCTATCATGTACACATGTTGTGAGTAAATAAATGCTTCTTACCTTATTTTATCTTGCGAAAAACGTGTTAACGTGAACGCTAATAAATGAAAGCAATTAAACTTGATCTTGATCAACATGTATTTTAAAATCTTAAAGAAAGAAAGAAAGAAAACACATTTATTCGACCGAGAAATAAATAAACATTCAAAACATGCAGAGCTGGGTAGACTACTGGAGTCGAAAAGGCTCCCGTTCAGCATAAGTCGTCCACATATTTATTTGTCGACCTTTAATAAAGTTAACATACATTTTAAAATTTAATTCAACATTTATTTAAACCCATAAAATTAATATTCCTATCGGAAGAGAAGGACAAGCAAAAGCTGTCAAACGAAACCGATTTTGAATGGCAGTAACTAACTTTAGTGAGTAAAAGAAGTAACTTAAAATGAGATTCCCTTTCATTTAGGTGATTAATACCTATCTTCCTAGGTTAAACATATTAGTTTACCGCATAAATAAAACAGTTGACACAAAACATCGAATATGCAGCCCTAGTGTAAAACGAAAACTTATTTCTTTGCAAAAAATATTCGTAAATAAATATGCATTATGTGTTAAATAAACGTTTAAAGAAAAGAATTAGCAAACTGCGTACTTTAAATTTTAAGCGAAATGGCCAATACAAATCGTGAATAAAGAGGCGACAATTTAGACTAATTTACCACCTAAATGAAAAGTTGTAAGGGTTATTTTGCTGCAATTAACAATAATCAATCAACGATCAAGTCACGATGTTTCAGACGCTCAATTTCTCTAAAATGTACACAATTTCATTTGAAATTATAAAAAACCACATGTAAGTAATTTTCAGCGAGCCTCCATGGGGCGACGAACTGTTTGACAGCCGCCAAAAATGGTTCTGCTACATCGCATCTCGCATCTCTTTTTATCGCATCGCTTTCTCCTACTGACATCTCGCTCTTGTCGTTCTATTCCAAAAGGGATAATAATTCTATGTTTAAACCCTAGCTCAATATTCATTTTACTATTTACTTTTAACCCGTCACGCGTCGAGCCTTTCGAAACGGAAGATGGCAGTAGTGCTCAGGGTAATTTATGTACCTAAATTTTTGATGACCTTCATCAGGATTTATCAAAATATCACATTGTGGTTATAATTATACCTTATAAATCATATACCATTATAAAGTATAGGAAATAACCTATACACTGAAAAATGTGTAATAGAGTTTTATAACTTACATAATATTTAATCCATTGGTTAAAATCTCCACTTTGTTTTTGTAAACTTTCGTCACTGTAAACAACACTTTGAAACACAAATTTGTGATAGTATTGACACTTATACACTACTCTATTCTATAGATTAACTACTTGCCATTAATTTTCACAATAAAGTTCACAAGAAATAAGACAAATGACTACCCAAATTATAATTATTTACGCAGCTACACCGACCGCGAAATCGTAATGGCGGACTGACCGTTCCGATAGAAAAGTTTGGCCCTTTTTTCACCAACTTATTTACTAAAATTGCTAAAACCAATGCTTAAAACATATTCTACACTTCTTTCTTAGTAATTTCATCTATAATTATCGTAATATACACATCCCGTTAAACTGCTTGAGACAGTTTTACCTTTAGCACTCACGGAACAATTGCGTAACAACAACAGTAATGGCGGACACTGAGGCCAGGACGAAAAAAATATTATCTTGCAGAAATGTTGTTGCTTGTTGCCAATTGGTCAGTACTAGAAATATGTTCAGAAGTATTCTCTGATTGGTTGTGCAAATTTATACGCCCGGCCAACCACAGAAACTGAGTAAAGGTAGGCGCCAAAGATAACGAATTTAGTTACGGACAGAGGTTTGTCCGTAAAACGCGTCGAGCTCTTTTCGCTCAAAGACAAAGGTGTGTCCAGGAATCACTTGACGGGTTAAACTATTTTTTTAAACTTATTTACTCCTTACTCGTGCAATGTTTTAAAGCAAAGTAACAGCGCGGTGTGTGCGCGGGTGGCGGGCGGCGAGGTACGGCTCTTTTTTTTTTTGTTAATTCTATATTTATTTGGAGGCTTTTACCAGTCTCTGGCATGTCAGCCCCATCGAATCTTACACAATCTGACACATTAAACAACAATAACCAGGAGAGTAGGGAGTCAATTGTGGGATATCATATTTACGAGGAACGTTGCCGCCTCGCTTGTTGGTTCTGCTAGGATATTGTTGATGGCTCCTAAATTATGCGCACTGATGTTGAATTTCCGCATAATTAACTCCATTCCCTCTCGGAATTTATCACATTCTACAAGAATGTGTTGGACATCCTCTATTTTACCACATACATTGCAGTTTGGGGAATCGACCTTGTTCATCAAAAAAGCAAAATAGTTGCCGGGATAGTGGCCAGACCGCAATCTATGTAGTACAACAATGTGGTGTCTACTTAATTTAGTGTTACAAAACCATGGTATACGCGGAGGCTCGCATTGTAGGGTTCTATACCAAATACCTTTTTCTTTACTTCTTTCGTTAAAGTATTCCTTAAACTTATCACGACAAGTGATTTTAAAATTAGTTAGCACTTCTGAGTAGTAAGGTAATATGGTATAACATGAACCCTCCTTAGGCGCTAATTTAGCGAGTTGGTCAGCTCGCCGCGGCAGTACGGATCGCTCGCAACTAGCCACCAGCGGCGACAGGCGAGGCGACGTGCATATTTGAACCTGTTTACGCGGGAATGCAGTGTAATGGTAAACCGAATAATTCGGCCGAATATCCGGTTCGGTAAAGATTGAACCGAATAGTATTCGGTATTCGGTTATTCGGTGAAACCACTATTCGGCGCATCTCTAGAGTATACTTTATTCTTCAATCTAAATGATTTCGTTTTAGTATCAGCTCTACAAGAAGGCATGATACCGATACCAAATTTATTTACGCTTTACCAACATATTTATTCACTTGTTTAATACCAGTATCCCAGTACTGGCACGACCGCAAAGTACCGGTGGGACCTATATTTACTTTTGGGACTGGTTCCATGTTCCATTCCCGTTTTGGGACAAGTCAAGATTGTGCGACTTTCATACTATGCAGCTCTCTGCAGTACTAAAATAACGTACAACGTGTTGAAAAACCTGAATCTAAATATAGGACCGAGAGTAGAATATATTGAAATATAAAAAATAGGGCCATTTTTTTTAAAGACTAAGCCTTGTTTAATCATTACTTTATTATCGGAGGCGTACCTACCAAAGTACGGCGCCAAGCACCAACGTTGCAATCTTAACTGAATGCAAATTGTGACTAGATCGCGCGTAATTATCATAGACTTTTTAATTTGCAACAAACACCAGACAACAAAAACAGCTAATATTTCGTTAATAATCCGCGAAAATTTTATAAAATAATTCACATAATTCTTTTATAAAAATAAGTTGAGGTGTCTGAGAGGTTTGCGCTTTTCCATTAATACATCGTGTAACTAATTTAGATGAATAGGGCTCTACAGGCAACAAAAGCTTTGAACCATAAACTTAAAAAGTGTGATCACTAAAATTTTGAGTGAAACCACACGGTACAGAGTTTAGTAATTCAAAGTTAAATAAAATTTATACATTAAACGTAAAGACATGTTTGTTCTACGCTACATACAAACGAATACAAAAAAGTGCCTTAGTGCAAAATATTTGCATGATACTTGACACCAAACCCAGCATCTCAAGTTACTTATTAGCACATCGCAAAACTAACAAAAAGCCTATTTACACTACAGATAAAACAGCCACACACTTGAAAAATAAAATAAAAACAAAGTTTTGAATAAAAAAGACATTATAAAGTAGTCGGTGTCCAAAAAAACACTGGCCGGTATGAGATGATATGAACCAACTTTGGAATTACGCTATCGATCTTAAAACTCAAGCAATATTGAGACTTAAATCGTTAGAGATAGAAGTGAAACCGTAATATTGTGGTCAGTAAAACAAAGTTGGCAATATTTTTTACGTGGACCGAACAGGTTTGATACGTTAGGGCCATCTAATTAGGGCAGGTGTTCAATGGAGAGATTTCATTTTTTTCTTTTTGCTTTGGATGCAATCGGCTTTATTTTTATACCGAATCTGTTCGATGTGGACTTACCATTAGGTTTCGTGTTTATGATCCGTAGAACGGGATTGTGATACAGTAAGATGTTTATTTCAATAAAAAGCTTTTATTGAGTACATTATTTTGAAAAGGAAATATTATTTATACTTTTTTATATTACTATAGAAATATTATTTTTAAAAGAATTTTTAAATGGGAATTGTGATGGAATTGAAGATTCCACAATAATTTGCGAATGTCTTTTATGAAAAAGGTTATACTAAATTGATAACTTCTTAACATTATATAATTTTCTTATTTCGAAATAAATAAACAAATGAATAGATTGTGTCATTATTTGACACAAAAATGAGCGATCCACAAATTTGACCTATGTGACGAATCACCTCCTGTAGGTATAACAATAAAAAGCTTTCAACACGGAACTCGTCATCAATTACTCCCATTGTGCAACAGTTTCATTAGGGAAATTCGAAAACAAAGTTTTTATTTTTTATTTTTTTTGCACCACAACGCGCGTTGATATAATTTCATTTGCAATTTTATAGCGAATACAGGTCTATTTTGATAGTGAAGTGCATTTTATTTGGTCATTTTCGATACGCAGAACGCTCGGTTTGTTCACGGTATATTTTATTGGATTTAAATTAAAAACTTTTTCCAAGGATTGTTGCTACTTTTTAACGTTTTTAGTGGAAATGCAAAACATTTTTGGTATCATAAATTGAATTGACGACATTTCTAATTTAAATCTTGTAGCACAAACTCCTATGAATTAATTAAATAATATTTTCAACAACAGCCCCCAAAAAATATATCATTTTGTATTAGCAATAATTCACCACCAACAATTTACATTATTGGCAATAACTATGAAATACACCATAAATATACTAAGAACAGGGAAAACAGTAGAGAATCGATCGTAACTATTCATAAATGTATAATTGATAGTTTTCGACCATAATAATAATTCATAGAGCCTTAAGATTGATTCACCAAATAGCTCTTATTACATTCTCATAAGATCTATTTTAGTTGTCTAAATAAGTGAATTGGCCACCTACGCATGATAGACGCCACTAAAAGATTTCTGTATTGCTAAATTCTCCAAAACAACTTGGTCTGTAGTTCCCAATTTTGCGGTAATAAACGTAATGACAGCGGGGATCAAGTTATACTGGTCGTCTTGTGGCAAAATTAGGAATTTGGAAATACCTAATTTACTTGATACTATTAGCAACGTCGTAAGTATCCATTATTAGGGTCAAGAGTGTATCAGGACTTTGTTAAATGGTTTCATGTACGATGTCATACAAATAATTGATATGTGAATAATGGCATGTTTCACCATCGATAAATAAGCACTAACCAAGTAATAATCATATTTAAATATAAATTGTAGGACTGACTTTCGTAATGTGCAACAAAAAGTTATATTATTATTAATTCAAATAGGGAACGTCATTTCAAATAAGGTAGTGGACAGGTAACGCTAATGGGTACTTATTCAGACTTTGTGAAACAGGCATAAATAACGGTAAAATGAAATGACACATGATCATAGGTATTTTAGGTACCTTATGCTGGGATAGTAATTCTGCAAGGAGCTGAATTTTTGCAAGCAGTTTGTACTAGCTGACTTAATCTAGTAGTCAAAGATGAAACCTGATTTGTAAGAAACGTGAGGAGATAATCGACTTTTGACGAAATGTGCCCCTGATTCTCATATTACAAAAGTTTCACTCATCCATCACATCATCCCGGTATCAACATTACAACACATTATCCTAACTTCCAGTAGGATCCCACAATAAACACCAATTAGTCAAATTGTCATTATGAGTCGTCAACATCCGAATATTTTAATAAAACTGAAAGAATGAGTCACGCTCGAGTTAAATGGTTCTTCCATCAGCATTTTAATTGTGCTGTCTGGAATTTGTCGCATTGTGATTGGTCATAATGCAGCCACAAGCAGTAGATAATCCCCTAAATACGGATTTTTACACTAAAGCTTGACGCTGAATAAAA
Source organism: Pyrausta aurata (assembly GCA_963584085.1). Taxonomy (NCBI): domain Eukaryota; kingdom Metazoa; phylum Arthropoda; class Insecta; order Lepidoptera; family Crambidae; genus Pyrausta; species Pyrausta aurata. Next base: position 4,577,114 of record OY757277.1, read on the forward strand.
GATCTCCAAGCTGAACTAGCTCGTTTTTTATGTTCTGTGTGAACTAGCTAGCTACTACCAACGCAGTTCTGGATGAAACCATTATTAAGATTGATCTAAGAAGGTCTAAGAAGTTGTAGTAATGAAATATAATGAATACAAGGACTTTTACTGCTAACGAATTGCGATGCCACCGCGAGATAATTGCTCATAACGCCAACTAGTGATTTGTGCGACTGTATCGATGAAGCATTGAGGATTAATCGTATTCGTATCGCATTAAGATCATGTCAGACTAAAAAGCCTATTTAAAGCCTATTTGTTGAAAACCAAATCATAATGTTAACTAAGGGGTCAATTAAACTGGATCGCAATATCATTCCTTACCCAAGGACCAACTCGTGCTAAACGTTGTGCACAGCACGTCAAGGTAAACACTGCGGTATCTTATGCAGTTGTAACAAGGGCTAGTTAGCAACAAAAGTGGGTAACAGGTTTTAATTAAAGACTGGAGTGAACCTACTGAATCACTCTGTACTGTGTCTCAATTGTGAGGATTTATCGTATGTACCACGAATTTCTGGGGTCTGATTGGTGTTCCGGGAATGCAAGCAGGATTGATTGGCTGCAACTGCACGTCACGTGCAAATTTAAATGCATCGCAGGTTTGATCCTAACAACGAACTAACTTAACGCGATACACTTGTATGTTACAAACAAATGAATAGAGTGACAGAATTCTTGCACAGAGGTCGAATTTTGTTTTGAGTTCAAGATGGGAAAACATAAATGTTATAAGTTATAAGTACCTAAGTATTTGAGTTACGTAAGTTATTGTCCATAGATATGAGCTTTAAAGTTAAAAAAAAATGCATTGTTTTGAATATGTTAACATTCACAGTATTACTACTTGGACCACTGTTGCAATAAAGTTTTGGTAGATGGCGTTGACGTAATATAAGAGACCAGAAATTTCATTTTTTCAACGTTAACTTTGTAAGTTTTATAACACATTAAAATGTTCTTTATCATTGATTTAAAAGGCGTAATTGAAATTCGTGTTTCGAAGAATAAAACCGAAAAGAACCATTAAGTACCGTTAACACCTTGCCCACCAAATCATCACAAACCAGCAACACAAGTATCCAACAATTGAATTCAACGCCATAGCCTTATTTATAACAAACAAACAATAACGGTAATCCACCGCGTCTCTCGCGGAGCAATCAATAAATATTTACAAGTAAAAAACACGACAATACCTTCCAATTATGAAAAAACTATACGAATGTAGTACACAGAAAAGGAATAGCAGCCAACTCATATAGTTTGAGTCAGATGGGGTAGATAGACAAACTTCGGCCTAAACCAGCGGTACTCAACCTTTTTTTATAAGAGCCTACAGAGATTTTCTATGGGTGATACTCCGGGCCGCAACATGAAGTTCTCCCGAAACATATAAAGATGCGAGCAAAGAAGCCACAAGAAATTTGAAGGTTCTTTCATACGAGACAGGGCAAAAAAACGTAACATTAGTAAAAGTTAGTCAACTATTATGCCAGAAAGCTGTTCTCGTATGGAATCTCGGGTCAGGCGGGCCGCTGGTTAAGTTTTTTTTTAAATCTAGTGGCAAGGGACTCCTTTTAAGCGTTGCAATGCTTGTGCCACCCCTTCATAGCTCCAAATTAATTCATAGACATAGACATAATCGCTTACTATATTAACACATACATGCATGAATGTTGTTGTACTTTGTGTATGTCGTTACAATTAACTTTTTGGTTAAGTATAGCTAGTCTAAACCAATATCTTTGATCACGTTTGCGTTTGGTTGCTCGCGCCCACTCCCGCCCGCCGCTCACATATTTGAGGCAGTGACTGGCTTGTCCACTCAAACTACATACTGCAGGCTAACTAATCACCAAACTTTATGGCAAATAAATGAATTATAAGTTACAGATCGCGTCTTAAAGTGGAAAAAAAAATGTAAACGCGAATAAAACTAGGTATGAGTTCCATTTAATCATTTATCCACAATGCGCTGATAAAATACTCGTAGTAAATGAACAAATTAACGACTGCACATTATACATAATATTTTATCTGCCGACGAGTTTAACCTTACTATACAATTTTGAAGTTTATTGAAATTGCCATATTCAAACAATAAGTTAAGTTAAGTTTAGCCTGTAAGCATCCCACTGCTGGGCAAAGGCCTTACCTCAAATGTGAGGTAGTATGAGCCATACTCCACCACGCGGGCTCAGTGCGGATTGGCGGAGGGGTGTTAGCAAGGCAAGCGACCAACCTTGCTGTCAGATTTTATCAAGCCGCCCGTAGGGCCTCTGACTAGGCCTAACGACTAATACCAATCGATATTAGCCGGGACCAACGGCTTAACGTGCCTTCCGAAGCACGGAGATGCTTGTGATATAACGTCACTTATAAGGTCAGAATGGTCACCCATCCAAACACCGACCGCGCCGTAAGTTGCTTAACTTCGGTATTTACTACCAAAGCGCTGCCACCTCTGCGCTACCAGCACCTATCTAAACAATAAAGATTTATTTAAAGAATTTCATATAGTTTATTATTAGAAAGTAAGACACGTTTAGTGCAAAATTGTGGGACAAGATTTTCTCTTACGCTGTAACTTAAACAACCCTATGTGGCTAGAAAAAAGGTATTATAAATAGTCTTATTAACCACTTTTGGTTCCAGTCCTGCATTCTATTGCATATTTATACATCTAACCGCAGAACCGGTATGTCCTGGCTCATTTCTTTTCCCTTCGATACCGGTTTGCCAACCGGTCGCAACTCAGGACATCATGCGAGAATCGTCAATTAAGTTTTATTTAAATATGGCGAAATATTGCATACACCTTTTGTGAGTTTATGGCGCGAAATTGTGAATATTTTCCCCATATGCCCGCTTTGTGGCTTGAATCATTTTTGAATGATGAAATGAAGGCATGATCTTTTTAAATAGTTACCGTGTGTAATTTTGTAGCAGAAATAAAAATATCAACTGTCTCTTCGGGTAGCACAATTCATTGAAATAATTCGTATTCTCTTATCACGAGTCTTTTTTTTAATTTAAAATGGATACCTGTGGATGTACTGGTTTCGTATCAAATATTGAATTGATTTTGATAAGACCACATAAGATAAGACATACTTAAAAAAAGTTAAGCGTATTTTTAGTGCTTCTCGAGTTAATATATAAAAATCACAAACAAATTTATCAAAACCGTGTATATGTATGTATGTTTAAAACAAACATTATACAATGTAGCATTGTGTATTTATATTAATTAATCGGTAGCCTTCGGCGGCACCTTAGTGGTTTTGATCAGCCTGAAATCATTAATCAAGTATAGTACTGAGCCAAAATTTATCATTGATTTTAGACTTTATTCCGTTGAGATAGAGTTCAGAACTTTTACTTTAGCTTAAGGATGGTGTACACGATAAGTGAGCTTATAATAAAGTAGGGTTTTAATTTAAATATTTATTTTAATTTTAATTTTATTTAATAAAGACGCATAACAGGTTACAATTAATAATGATATTATATCATAGATATGTATAACAAACCTACGTAGTGACAGAAGGCGAAAGGTTTCATTGAAAAAGTGTGTTTCTTTATTTCTCTTGACATTAAAGACAAGTTTGAGTTTAATAAAAGTTGATAGATACAAATTTAATAATGGTTCCCACTTATAGTCATGAATCAAGGCATGGTACCTATGTCTTGAAAAAAAAACGAAACTAGGTATAAAGAAAAAAATACTCTTATTTATCTACTTTAAAAAAATACGGTAGCATAAGACCGTTTAAAAGATATTTTTGCGTGCTTCAATTAATGAATATTTTTTCTCTTTCGTGCGTAATAGTGGACTACAAGCTTTACATTGCTAATCGACATACTGACATTATCAATATTCAATCAAACTAACAAGGCATTCAAGTGCTAATTTAAACTAGTTCTAATCTAAAGGCTATAGAGTGCATATTTTATTGCAATTGATATAACCAACTAGGTTAAGACTCTGACTTCATAAGATCTTATTAGTAGTTATACAGTCGGGTTAGAGATCAATTGCGATGGATCAGAAGAGCTAATCCATAAAAAAATGAATTTATAATATTAATCAATATCCTTACTAATATACTGAACCTCTTCATGCTTATAAAAAAGTACATATAAAGTACTAGCGGTCCCAGTGAACTTCGTCCCGCCCGACCCCGTTTTACGTTTTTTTTTATCCTAATCCGGGCCAAGACAAAGCCAACAAAGTAAAAATCACGAAAATCGGTCGACCCGTTTTAGAGTAAGGAGTAGTGATAAAAAGTTTTATGTCTTTCTGGTTCTAAGCTACCTCCCCACCAATTTTCAGCCAAATCAGTACAGCCGAGTTAAAAATAGTGTAACTAAGACGACTTTCATTTATAAATCATCATCATCATCATCATTCGCTTGCCCTAAATAAATATGTACAGAAGAATAAGAATAATAATAAGAATGCCAAGAAAAAATATTGTAAAGGGTGAAAATGGGGTCGAAAAATTGTATAAGAAAAACTATATTATTAACCCTGAAAGAATCTATTTATTATTTATTTAACTTCGAAGTAAATAGTAAGCTTGATTTTGAAGAGAGTCAAAAGAAAACTCATTCCACATTGCAAATAAGTAACTTGACAGTTTATCTAGGCCCTGTAAATGATATATAATTATTTCGTGCTTTTAACTATCTTTTAATGAACTCCGCAGCTTTTTTGGAAAGGTTAATTATTAAACGTTCTTGCAATAAACCTCAATTTTTTTAATAAAAAAAAAACCTAAAGGAGACGATAACTAAATCAGTTTTTAATTAGATTAAATGTTTTAACTTACTAAACAAGATGCATACACCCTAATTTTTTTTTCAGTCATGAAACCTATTTTTAGGGTTCCGTACCTCAAAAGGAAAAAACGGAACCCTTATAGGATCACTTTGTTGTCCGTCTGTCCGTCCGTCCGTGCGTCTGTCAAGACCCTTTTTCTCAGGAACGCGTGGAGGTATGAAGCTGAAATTTATATCAATTACTCAGGTCTACTGTCCCTTGCAGCTGTGAAAAAATCAAATTTCCAAGCCAACGCAATCAAAAGATACAGCCGTTTATGCCGCAAATTTTCGACACTTGCAAGGGAATCAAAACCTACAGGGTGCTTCCCGTGAACTCAGAATCTTGAAATTTGGTACGAAGCAACGTCTTATAGCATAGATAAAGGAAAAATTACGAAAACTATAAATTTTTAGTTACATCACATAATATATTTTTTTTAATAATTTTAATTTTACTACCCATTTCCTCATAAACGCGTAGAGGTATTAAATTGAAATTCATACCAAATACTCAAATCTATAATACCTTTAAGCTGTAACAAAATCAAACTTCTATGTCAACGCAATCAAAAGAAACAGCAATTTAAGCTGCATATTTTGAAACTCGCAAGTACTCGCAAGGGAATCAAAACCTAAAGGGTACTTCCAGTCGACCTAGAATCTTGAAATTTGGCATGAAGCAACGTTTTATAGCACACATAAAGGAAAAATTCCGAAAACCTTAAATTTTTAGTTACATTACAAAATATATATTTTTTTATAAATATTTGTAAACCTTGCAGGTTTGTACGGAACCCTCGGTGCGCGAGTCCGACTCGCACTTGGCCGGTTTTTTTTCTTTTTAATGTAACATTTTCATTTTTATATTTCGTAACGTTTAACCACGTACGCAAACAGGAGTAGACTCGAATAAATCTTTGTAACATAAAAAGAACAAATTGTTCGGAACGTTCCATAGAGGAAAAACGCGTGGAATACAAAACTAACAGACAGACAATATTATTTCGTCTTCAGTTGTTTATACACGAGCGAGCGATTCACGCACGAGCGTGTAGACGCCCCTTGAGGAGGTTGTTCGATTTTTGAATGACGTCTGACTTTTGTTTTTTTAAAAAAGATATTTCACTGTTATAAGTACAAATTGTGGATGTATGCCTTATGGCAGTGGTGCTCAACCTTTCTTCTATAGAGGCCGCAGAGACGTTTAAGCCGTGATACTCCGGGCCGCAACGCGAATCTAAGTCTTAGAAAGAGCCCAAGGCTGTAGTTTGAATATCGCTGGCTTAAGGTATCTCTATCAGTCAACCAGAAATTTGTCTGTTAACTGGAAAACGGCTCAAACCTATGCGTATGTCTATGGATAGGTCTTATAAGATGAGATAGAGAGCCCTAAAATATTTTTTTTCTAAAAGTCAAACATTTGTAAGACAGACCCTTAAAAGGTCTACTAAACAAGACTTGTTTAGTTTAAAAGTAAGACTGTACTTAGTCTAAAAATGTTGATTAGTTCTTAAATGTAACTTAAGTTTAATGTGAGAGGCCCATTGTTATTATTGTGTGTTGGTTATTATTGGATACATAATAATGTCACCGATATCTCAATATTAGTATTAACATAATAAAAACAGATTATGATTGGAAAAATGATATTTTATTTGAGGATTCAAACGACTTTATTTCTTAAACTGTCTTCATCGAGGGAAAAAACGACGCAATTGTAAGTATTAAAACAAAAAAAATAATTTTTGACCGTTTTTGGACTAGTTTATAATAAAAAAATATGGCTAAGTATGAACTTAGGGTTCCAGCTATTATAAAACACTCTGAAAATAAAAAAATGCCGTAAGGATGATCCAGAATCTTCTTTCGAACTAAGAAATAATCTTTATTCTGATCTGGTGTAAAGTTAACTAATTTGCATAATTGTGTCACTGTCGCTCCGGATGAGAGAAGTGATAATTTAATTCAACAAAAAAATCACCGGAATTTTTGAATTTAGTTTAGTTTTACCGAAAATTGCGCAACCCGGCATAACCGAGGTTGCGGGTTCGAGTCCCACCTGTGTGTAATTTTTGGTTTTTTTATTTATCGTAAGATGATAAACTTGATTTGTTACAGTAAGTCCAATTTTTCATTCCCATAGTTCTCACTAGATTAGTCGGGGTTCGAACTCATGACCTCAAGTTTTATACCCCAGCGTATTTTTTTCCTAATGCCTATACCATTAGCCTAGGGAATTCCAAAAACAACAAGACTAGCGGAAACGCAAAGCCTTATCCAAACCTTAGCATAATTGTGCTATCGTGCGAGCGATTGATCGAATAATCGGAACGTTACTCGATTCTTTCCCACGCCGTGAAGTAATCGATTTGGCAAACGATTGTCCTGTTCACGGTGTGAGTTGGTGCTGTCCACTTGTACTATCGATAATTGAAAAAAAGTCCCACTATAACTTATAATTTTTGTACTATTCATTCATTCAATTAGTCCTCGCTAGTGAGCTTTTCTTGTATCGATAATTTTGATAGAATTACCCTCAATATTTATACTATCGATAGATATATAGCTTAAACCTTCACGGATGTGCTTATCATCTTTTTTTATTTTTATTTTATTATCACTATAAAACAATAACATATAGACAGATACATATTTGCACTGTTAAAAACCACTGAGGTTTGCCTACAGTGCTTGAGTGAGACAGCCAGTTAAGAAGTTACATAATATTATTATTACTATGAAGTCACAATTATTAACTTAATTAAGGTATTTTTTTACAATTACGTAAGAAGCACAGTATGCTAATTGATAGCAAGAAAGTACGTTTTTAACTTTGATTTAATATTCATACAACACTATAATATAATATCAACACTCTTTTTTCAACGAGAACGACGGCGGCCTATCAATCCCTGAACGTTTAATGTATTGAAGATCAGCACTATGCGTAATTATAATCAACAGTACGTCCAATCGTCCAATGCTCAACATATAATGCCTCCTTAATAGTTTTTTTACAGCGCAATACACTGGTCCCATGGCTGTCCAGTTCTGCAGGATAACTGGATTACACAGAAAGTTTTGGTGTGTTCACACGGCAGGTTGGAGGTACGGTTGTCCGTCAACTAAGTCCTGTCAACAGGCTATCTCAATCGCACTTACCGACAGTGGTGCGCTGCATATTCCTATCTTTCACGGCGTTGCCATGGTAACTGTGTTTGTGCATACTGTCATTTTAGAAGTGGAACAGTTTAATGACAGAACTGGTTCAGTAAAAAACAGATCTCGTTTTTTTTGTGGGTCACTGCAAGCAGGAAGTTAGCATTGAAACGCGTATGCTACTAAACGGCATCCTGCAGAAAACAGTACCTGTAAAATACGGGATGGCCCTGTGGAAACGGCCCTTTGCAAATACACTTTATAATTTAGTAACTATCAGGAATCAATACTATCGATGATATCGACCTTTCATAATGTCGATTCATTGATATTTTGGCAACACTAATGGGACTCGCATCGATGAATTAATGGTTTAGACCGGTTGGGTAGTGGGTTAGAAAATTATTTGGAAAATTGGGCATACAATAATAATTGTTGTTTAATTAGTGACCTCAATAATAGAAAGGTAACGTTTGTTAGTTGTTTAAGCATTAATTGTTAAATCATGTTGTTATGAGATTCTGGAACCTTTACTTAAAAGAATCTTTATTTGATGTAAGTAGGTTCTCTTTATCTTCGTTCGTTTATCTTTTTTCGTTTAAAGTTTGCAAAAAATCAACGATACATATTAATGTAAAAACGGATTTTAATGTTATAACTATGATCCTCTTAAAGAAGCTCAAAATCATACAACTAGCGATGGAGAGCGCTATGCTCGGTGTTTCACTGCGAGATCGAATCAGAAACGAGGAGATACGTAGAAGAACTAAGGTAACGGACATAGCCCTGTGAATCAGTAAACTCAAGTGGCAGTGGGCAGGGCACATAGCGCGTAGAACTGATGACCGTTGGGGCAGAAAAGTCCTAGATTGGAGACCCTTCGACCAAAGGCGCAGCGTAGGGCATCCACCGACAAGATGGACAGATGACCTTGTAAAGATCGCAGGATCGCACTGGATGCAGACCGCTCGCAACCGGTCGTTGTGGAAAGCCGTGGGGGAGGCCTATGTTCAGCAGTGGACGTCCTTCGGCTGATATTGATGATGATGATGATGATGGATTTTAAGACACGTATAAGCATCGCGACTCACGCAATAGACAGATTTAATTTGGCATCGATGCAGAAGCGCGTTAGTATCGATGCAGAATCGCGACTGCATCCATGCTAACGTGCGATAGTATCGATGCAGTCGCCAAAATTCAGTACATAATTTGTCAATTACCAGCTTCCGCATCGCGACTGCTTCGAAACTAATGCGCGTTAGCATCGATGCTAAAAGTAGCGCAGTGTGTAAAGGTTGATATTTTGCGACTGCATCGATGCTGCATCGCGTTTGCATCGCTGCTTAAAGTCGCAGTTTGTAAAGGGTCTAAATGTCAGTAATCTTACACTTCCGTAGTAAGTATAAGTACACTACACGACAGGTTTGAATATAAGTAGAAAACGTCGGAAATCTATCTGATATAAATACCTACTACTTCGTTTAGTTTCAGTTAAGGCATCTCAATGCAATTCTAAATCTTGCGATTTCGAATTCCTTTACCATTCCTTTTTTTCTATTTACTCTTAGTATAGTATATCGATTAAGTCTCAATTAACTCTGTGATTACGTGTAAACGGTCTTAATTGTTTACGTTTCCCTTAGTATCCGTTTCCATTATGCCCTCTTAGACAGAACGTCTTTTAATCGGACTTGCGTTTTCGTACATGCACTGTTCCGATTATATTCAGAAGCTGTATTTTTAAATCAGAGTGATTTTCCTTAAAAATCAATTATAGACAACGGAAAATGGGCATTTTTAAACCTAAATATAATTGTTACTTGCCAATAACTTCATTTTGAACTTAAATTTAATTTTATTTTAATCTCAACTTAACTATAACTCATTTAATTAATTTAACCGCAAAAGCGGGTCCTGTTTCATCATCGACAAATAAACGCTAACCAACGAATAACTCAAATGGAACGTCATTTCGTATAAGTATTTAGTATATAATGCTAATGGGAACTTATTAAGACATTATGAAACATGCCATAAATATATATACTTAAAAATTTAACCTAAAAATTGAAACTCGATGAACATGAAATTAGGACCTAGGCTCTTGTCGGCGAAGTTTTTTCCCAAAACTCTAAATTAGGGAAAATAGTGTGGTGGTTACCCTCTTGCTTTCCACGACCTCCTTAATTGCAACGGACCGAGATAAAAGACGGTTCGCCTTACAGTGGAAACAGGCCTCTAGCCGGGGAATTTTCTCCTGACTTGGCTATAAGAACGCAATCTACATTTTGTAAGGTTTCCCGCCTTCTTCAGTTAACAAGATTTGTTAGTTCTACGACTTCAGTTTAACAAACTCAATATTGGGTGTACCTTGGCGTTCCTTGGAATAACAGATATCCAGTTTTGTAAGGGAATCGTGAGATTTAATATCCTGGAAATTATTAGAAACCTACCAAAGTATCAGAGATCTGTAGATAAAGAAAAAATACAGGGAGAGAAGTATACTTAGACGTATGGATATCTCTAAAATAATAGATGTGGATTATTTTAGATACTAAAATAACTATTACAGTTGATTGTTACAAGATTGCTACTATGTACCCTATTATTTTGTGGAGTACCAGATATTTCGGCACTGCATACCCGATATATCAATGTGTAACCCTTCGAAGTCTTTTATAAAAAAAAGTTCTAATATGTAGACAATTCAAAGTTATGATAAATCATAACAATCGTATAATCACCTTCGATGTTAATAATGGCTACTTATACTAGGATTAAAACAATCACTAGTTAATAAATAACCAATGCATTGCAATTATTTTAATGAAAGAAAATTTTAAAATCAACCAATTTCAAAAGTAGACCAGAAAAAGCTGATGTTAATCAATCAATCAATCAATTTTAACGAATTTGTAATTAACCTATTTGAGGTGTAATAAAGAGTTATCTTATCTATCTTATCTTATCTTATCAATATACATGTTTTTACAAAATCAATTTATAATCCTTTTTAATCTGAACCTCGTTCAATAATGTCTTATTCTCGTTCGCAGACTTGTTATCCAAAGTTATTTTAAATCGGTGTAAAAACAAAATGGGGCGGGCACGGAGTAATGCAATTTACATAGATACGCTGCGCCACCCGGCTTCAAGAAAAACACGACATTTGAAATACACAGGTCTTAAATTAAACGAACATTTTTAGGGTACTTAATTACCTGATCACATAATTTATTCCATTTCAAAAGTGGTCGGTATTACTTGGGATATACGCTTGAAATGTCTAATATAAATTACAAAAATAGTTTTTTTTAATTGCCTTAACTGATGCGTTGTTCAACAGGTATAAGCAAATATGAAGAAGTGAGATGTAAACAACTCTCACTAGGTGCTTACTAAAAATGCAATTTTTTTTAATGAAAATTATAAGGGAAAAAATAGGAGTAAGTAGAAATTACAGTGTAAACAAGATGATACATCTGAATGGAGGCATGAAAACCGTGCCTTTATTTTTATTATCCAATCATACTGCGAGTGTTTATTTATAAAAACAAAGATATTCAAATTTTATTACGCTGAATATTATTCCGAATACAATTGAATTTTTATTTTATTTAAGTTCATTTTAAAACAAAATGCGCGACCAATTTACACCCTGTATGTTTTCAATACAGACAAGACATGTTATTTGCTGTTTCTATTCTTACACGACGTGCAAAATGCGCCGCACGTACAGACAGACAACTGTTTTATTATATGTACAAGTGTGTTGCACGGTTTGCAAATAATCGGGACGAGCAAACTGTTTGTTTGTGTCTTATAAATTACGATTATATGTAATTAACTCCTAAGTTAAAGTAATTGAAAATAATTAGGTAGGTGTAATTTGTAGCGAAAACACGACCCTGAAAGTGTTTATTTGAAATAGTATTTGTTTACTATTATTTACCTGGGAAACGTTCATAAGGCCCGGTTTCGTGATCAATTGTAAAATATACTAAATTAAAACCATCTAAAACTGATCACTTGTTACTTAAAGGGCGTATTAAAAATTTTTGCTCATATTAAAGGCCACACCCTGTATACTCTATTATGTCATTTCAAAATAGAACATACTCTAGTCGATCATAATATAGTAGCTAAAGTTCATATGTACGAACTAGATTTGCTAGATAAAATCGCGGCGTTTTGTTACCAGTTTTATATAAATTCTTCAACTCGTGAAGTAATAATTACAAGAAGCCGCATGTCAGCTTTAGACACGTTTAGGAAAAAGCTATAATTATATAGTGGTGGAACTAGATCTAATGTAAGAACTGCTACTTTCAAGGCATTAACCTTAGATATTATCGGCACACACTGTAATTACTTAACTGCCTCGGTGGCGCAGCGGTTAAAGGGTCGCATTTTAAAGCGACGGCTGCGGAAGAGGTCCCGGGCTCGATTCACGGGTCGCGCCAAAAATATGTACCTGGGTTTTACTGTTCAGAAATTCTCAGGGAAGCCCGGAGTTTGGAAGTTGGCGGTGTTTAACCCCCTGGCCTCCGAAAGCACGTAAAGCTATTAGTCCTGCGCCTGATCTCCCTGCGCCTGATCTCTCTCCGGTCGTGTCAGATTGCTGTCCCATCGGGTTAAGTATGAGAGTGAAAGGAATAGAGGGTGCACCTTTGTTTTCGCACACACTTGTGCACTATAATATAACCCGCGCAGTCGTTTAGTCGTTGTGACTGGCCACCGTAGCCGAAATCGGCTAGGGGACTATTAATTACTTTGTCCGTCTCCGTTGCACCAAGTTACAGTGACCGTAGCAAAAGTTAAGAATTCATCATAGTTTCGCAAATTATCATAGTTTTTTTGTATCATTAATGCGTAGGCTGTGTCACCATCAATATTGCGAGATTACTCTTTATTTTTTTATTTAATAAAGACGCATAACAGACAATTAATAATGATTATTATATACTTAACAAGAACTTTTGAGCTAAATGAAACCTGACAAAAAATGCACCCTAGCAGTTACAACTTCCAAAATAAGCTTAGATTGACGCATAAAGATTTATTGCCAACTCAAGGTAAATTCATAGATTTTTTTTCTTATTCTATAACTAACTTAATTACGAATTATGTTTATTTCTTAAATTTCACTACACCCAAGACTCAACTATCTACTGTTATTCACTTCCTACACACATTATGTACAGCTAAACAGGTTCTCCAACAAAGGACGGTCTGTCTGTCTGTCCCGCACTCGTAAAAGCATTTCCCTAATTGCAGCAGATTTGTCTCTCCTACACTTTATGTATTATGCTCTGTTTAGATTCGTGTAAAAAACACTCTTGCATTTTATAAAATAAGGTTCAATTTCTTTGTTGCGATATGAATAAATTATAATCTCATGTCAAGTTAATTTCCTCAATTAAATTGCCACAAATTCTGATACTGTTCGGTACGAAGTACATTTATTGCTCATGGATCGACATCCGTGGGGGTTCGAATTATTAAAATATAATGCAGACAGTCTAGTAATTTATCAGATATTTCATTTTATTAATTTATCAGTAATTTAAACGTAAGGTAAGTGATATGTAGTTATTCATTTGAGGTGTGGCTAAAAGGATTAAAATTTTTGGTATTCTTCAATTAAATGCAGACATCAGTATTAGAATCCATGTCTGAGCCAAAGTTGGCTTCGTGTTGTATGTCATCGGTATTGTCTCATAGTTTCATGCACTTGGCATCATTACCAACAGAACTAACAATCTATCCAACAATCAGTTACCTCGTCTCAACACCCGCCTAACCTAAAAACCTGTAACTCGCGCGAGTACTAGCCTAGTTCAAACAAAGCACCGTCGTCACCTATTTCCCAGTACATCACAGTTATGAGAGCTTAGAGCGATCCAGAGATGCTATAACAGCGATTAGGTGTATTATGTTAGCTATCAACGGTAGTAATATGAAACTAAGTTATGGTATTACTGATATCGGCATATAATTAGCACGTGCAAGCTTTTTTGTTATAAAGTGGCAACTTGAGACAAGCAAATAGCGATATTGTATTCAAATAATGAAAAATTAATAGAAATCGCGCTGCTACTAGACCCATGTTTGATCATGGTGTCAGACACAAAGTATCTAAATGATGGAAGACTGGGTTGCTCTATTTTATTTTAATACTAGCGTTCCCAGAGAATTTTGTTTCCCCCATGACCTTTTCGGGGCAAAGAAGAATCCAAAAAAGTGAAAATCACGAAAATCGGTCCACCAGTTCTCGAGTTAATGTGGTATAACTGACACGACTTTCTTTGACGTGTATAGTAGTGGTCCCAGCAAACTTCATTCCATCACGTTCCACCCTGGCTCTATTTAATGGTAACTATTCAGGTTCAAGACAATTCCAACGAAGTAATAATAGTTTAAAAAACTAAAAATCACGCTTTTCGTATTCCTGAAAGAAAATTCTTTCATTTGATACCCATATCATTGGGGTGCATTTCAAATAGCCTGTCCGCCATCTTAGGGAGGCCGCCATTTTGGATTTGTAATGACTTTTCTTAGTTAGTCATGTATTGTCATCAGAACTCAGAGCGTGTGCAAAATTTCATCCTAATCTAAGACCGGGAAGTGGGTCAAATTAACACGTTCCGGGACACTACTCCAGACACAATAGATGTTTTATTGTTTTCACGCCTGTAGGCGGGCACTGTCCCGGAACGTGTTAAGATTCCAAGATTTTTTTCATAGGTACTTTTACACACAAGTGAAGCTAATAAAAGCGTGTTAAAAGCACAACCTCACACTATAAAGCATTTTATTACCTCAATTTGTCAACACATCGATCGAAGATCTCTAACGAGGGTCGATATATCTCGCACGTCGATCGATATAATCTCGACCGATCGATATTTATTGTTTCAACGGCCACAGTTCTCAGATTACAGCGATAAAACGATGTTAATGATTTCCTAATACACAGAAAAAGTGTGGGTACTATATAATAACTTTAGCTGCCATGGGTTTTGTAATTTATAGGAAAAAGATTAACAAAATATTTTCTAATTTAAGTATGTCAAGTACAAGATTCTATGTAATATTGTATAGAGTTTGCTCCCTTCCCTCCCGCCATAGCGTGATGTAATGTTTTATAGCCTAAAGCCTTCCTCGATAAATAAGTAATCAAACATAAAGAAGTATTTTTGAAATTGTTCCAGTAGTTACATTTGTTGATATTAGCGCGTACAAATAAACACACTCTTCAAGTTTATAATATTAGTAAAGAATCATTCTTCTGTGCTTTAGGTTCTATGGCATATTTTTATTACAAAAACATTTTATTCGGATAAAACGTAAAGAGAACTAAGTACGAGTAATTATGTCTATCACAATACTGAAAAACTTTAGTTTATGTATATCTATTAGAAAAAGCATGCAGGACTAGTTATAACCTAACGGTTAAGAATGTTTTTTAACACTCACAGTGTAATGATGTAGATCAGAAATACGTTATTTACGGTAGCTTAATTGGTAGAGCAATTGGCCCGGTTAGCCAGAAAGTAGCAAAGTAGCAGGTTCAAGTCCCGCCCGTGCGCAAATTTTGGTTTCTTATTTCATCTTTAGGTATAACCCACTACGAGTGGTAATAGCAAGTATGTACACTTGCCAGTACATCAGGTTAAACATTTTTGTTTAAAACTAACCTCTAGAACAGCATTAGATACCGCCGTGTTTAATTTGAAGTGTTGTTGTCCGTTTACTCACTCTTCAGATATATTGTCTTCAAAATAATACTTTAAGAACTGCCAATAAAACTAAAACAGCACAATTATATCTCCATCTCGAAAGTGACTCGCTTCTAATTCGATATTAATCGGCAGTTATCTTTTTATCTAAGTAACAGGTAGAGAATAAGTGGCTTCAAGATTAAGTTGCTTATTACACTTAATAAGTACGGACTGTAGCGCCGTTCATAACTGCTAGTTAAATGTTGATTGGGGTGGTACTATTTGTTGCAATGTGACAAAATTATTCACACACCTAGGCTAGGAAACTTAACACATTGCAATGTTACAATGTTTATCATTTATTTAGGCATATTTTTTTATTTTACATTTTAATCGCAAATTTAACGATTTTAAATTTTGAGATAAAGTGAAGTACTTAACGAGAATAATGCCAAAATAACGTTCAGTTTACGGAGCCAATTTTTATATTTTAAAATATGATGACAACATTATCTCTAATACATAAAGTATTGCTATTATTTCTTAATATTTTGTAAAATGTAATCAGTATTTTAAATTTCAATTGAAATGATAGGAAAACAAATACTCCAGAGATTTCTTATTTGTGATTAAAATCTTAAATAGTAAAGTATTTAGTTAAATACGGACTGTCTAAAATAAATACAAGGTACAAAAACGACAAAAGTATCACGCTTTATCACTTTACTTATCGAGAATCCGTAGTAGCGCTGTTCGATCATTTACATGCAATGCAACCGCGGTTAACCCGGCTAATACATATTGCGTTCTAGATAATCATTTTAATAACACCAGGTACGTACTTGGAATGTTTAAAATGCTTGTCACCTGTTTTCTGGAGTGTGGGAACCGACACAGTTGGCTTGTAAATGTTTTTGCCTTGTAAGAACAGTTGTGGTGGCAAATGACGGTATTGTTGTACTAGATTTGACTCTGGCCTTTTCTTATTTGAATATTTGGCAAAAAAACATTTTTATTTAATGTTGCCAAAGGTAAAACAACGTACCAATAAACACTTTCAAGTGATCAGGTCTTAAAGACACTTGATAAAGTTTGGTAGCCATCTTAATCTAAAACTATTATGTTTCAAAATTACATAGAATAAGAAAAACCTTATTTTTATTTTACTGGGGTACCTGCAAAGTATCATTAGATAAGAATTTGATTTGTGTATGTAACGTTTATGTCTGTGTTCATATTTTTAACTCAACTTTTTTTACTTATTTCTATAACATCACTTAAAAATATACCATTTATTACTGAAAACTAGAATAACTCTGGGATTATTTTTTTACCAAACATCCTCACACACACAGAACAGCAAAAACTATGAAATACTTGAATTTATCCGTTCACACAACATTTCGATAACGGATTTCTTTTTCCTGTTTGAGATCTTGTAGATTGTTATCAGGACATGGCTGTTATATTTATAACGAAGATCTGAAGATAATGCTGAATTGCTATATAATGTGACAGTTAATATAAAGGATATGTTTAGCATTACTTTGTCAATGTAAAAGTTAAAACTAAGGACATGCGAGATAAGAAAAATAAGACTTACCTATTAAAAAACGCAACCGCTGCCGACAAACTGTAAAGCAGTTTGACAGATTTATTTTTTTGTAAAACTTGTATTCTTTCTTAGTAACAATAAATAAAATTAAAAAAAAATGTGGAGGAAGCAAGGAGGCTATAATGCTGGCTGCGTTGCCGCGTTAAATAGCATGCCTTTGAGCTAAGTAAAAGTTAGAATGTGACTTAAATGTGATCACAAATGGTGCTTGCTGAAATATAATTATTTTCTAGTAATTATATAAATTGGTATTTGTTGGTAATTTGTTTTAAAACTTGATGTAAATATTTTTTATTTAGTTTTAGGAATATAACGATTTGTAAAAGTATAATCAAACACGGTCGGTGTTAGTATATGAAATAAAATAAAATTGAATTAGTCGGTTCATTCACATACACATCTGGCTTTAATTTTGACAAACGCCATTGTCAAACAAAAAAAGCAGGAACAAAGTTATGCTACTGGCCAAAATTTGGTAGTCTGATTTCCTTTCACTGTTAATGATCAAACTAATCATCAATCAAAATAACGAATTTTCATACAAACATCAATAATTTCTGGGATCAAATAAATCTGTCCTTTTCTAGGACTCAAACTTTCTCATTAAAACATACAGGTCAATATTATTAATTTTTTTTCCTAGCCTATACTGTCCCACTGCTGGGCAAAGGCCTCCCTCAAACTACTCCACGTATCCCTGTCAGCGGTAGGGGTTTGCCAGTCTTCACGGAGTAGTTTGAGGTCAATATTAATTTATTTATTTATTTAGAATATTAGTACTAGTCTCTTTTAATGTACCACAAAATACTATCTAAAAGATAACACATCTAAAAACGTTAGCCGTTTTCTTACACCTCACACGATATCACACGATCTATGACATGCTATAGTGATTTAAGGCTGGGTCGAAAAGCTATCGTCACCCCGGAAGATTTATACAGGGTGTCCCTACGAATTATGTTACGGTGTGCGAATAGGTGGAGGACACAATGGCGTACGGAAAGGGGGTGAAAATTAAGGTTTTTGGCTACGTGTTGAAGAATATGCTCGACTTAGTGGGGGCACTGCCGTGCCCCCAGATACAATGTAATGACGATACTTGAATGAGGATAAGAAATATTGTGGAATACTTTATTGCCGTCGGTGGTCGGTGTTTGGATGGGTGAAAGACTTATATCACGAGCATCTCCGTGCTTCGGAAGGCACGTTAAGCCGTTGGTCCCGGCTAAAATCGATTGGTGTTAGTCGTTAAGCCTAGTTAGAGGCCCTATGGGCGGCTTGATAAAATCTGACAACAAGGTTGGTCGCTTGCCTTGCAAACACCCCTCCGACAATCCGCACTGAGCCCGTGTGGTGGAGTATGGCTCATACTACTTCACATTTGAGGTAAGGCCTTTGGGATGCTTACAGGCTAAACATAACTTTTTTAACTTTATTGCCAAAAAAAACTTATTTACTTTACGTTATAAGATATGCAAAAAGTACATAAAATATGAAATAATGTAGATTCAACCTGCCTATTTAGCCTTTGTGTTTATTTATTTTCCTCTCCAAGATATATTTTTTATTTTATTTCATAATATCTTTGCAAAATTGTACGCTTCGCTAGCGGCCCCAGCAATCTTTGTTTCGACCGGCCCCGTTCCGCCCCGGTCCCGCTAAGAAAGTTTATATTCTTAAAATTTAAAACATTCTGCTATTTTTTCTGACAATGACAAACACAACAAAAAAGTATAAGCAAAATTGGCCTAGCCATTCACACGTGACGGCGTGACCAATGGAAATAAATAATGATGTTTGTAACGCGGCAACGCTACTAATTTCAAATTACGCGCGCAAGCAGCAACGTAACTCGTTTCGCGGTACTATTATGTGTCTGTGGTGTCGCTAGGCCGCGCCGGCCAATGGGAGCGCGCGCTGCCGCCCCCGCCCCGCAACTGTCTCTTCTCGTACGCGTGCGGTTCGGAATGATGTGTTCGGATTGAATATTTCTTAAATTACCCAATATTGTTTGATTTAAACTAACATGTAACCTTTATTTTGCACAATAAATGATTTGGCAAGTAAAAAGTGTTAGAATAGCGCCCAACTCGCGGCCGAACCTGTGAACAGAGTGCCGGCTAGATACCTACGACGTGCGTACGTGACACGCAGTTTTTCCGTAGGGTAGTGAAACAACAAGTGATCTCCGATAAGGACTTGAGTGAAGATGGCTTCGGGAACACGATCCAAAACGGGGGCTGCCCGGGATTGCGACGACCTTGACGACCACTCGGCGGGAACCACCTCGGCAGTCGCGGGCGTTGACGACCACGCCCAGTACCACGACGCCGAACGAGCAGCATCACCAGCAGCGTCGAGCGCGACCGATGACGTACCCGGCGCGGTACCCGGCGCGTTCATGACCGGCGCACAGGTGTCTACCCTGCTAGAGGCCTTCGCGCAATCACAGCGAGAGGCCAACCGCATCCTTTTCGAGAGCATCGTGACAACGATGAACCGCACGACGAACACGACGGGACCCGTGGTCCCACCTCCATCGCCACCGTTGTCGGCGCACGAGACGCAGTACCGAGGCGGGTCGTTTGCTAAATGCACGGCACGCTTTGACGGACGAGCGGACGACGCCGACAAACTAGAAGCCTTCCTTGACTCCGTCATTACCTACAAAGAGTGCCTAGGCGTAAGCGACGAGCACGCGCTACGCGGCCTTCCCATCTTGTTGGTAGACGACGCGGCAGTATGGTGGCGCGGCATCAAGAACTCCGTCTACACTTGGGACGACGCGGTCGCGCGTCTGGGCGGCATGTACGGCGCCGCGCGACCGGCCTACAAAATCCTTCGTGAAATCTTCGCGCAAGAGCAAGGACAACAACGCTGCGACGTGTTTATATCAAGAACGAGAGCGCTAATCGCTAAACTTCCGTATGAACTGGACGAGTGCATACAAATAGACTTTGTGTACGGGCTACTTGATCGACGAGTGCGTAAACGCGTAACGCGCGAAAGTGTAGTGTCGTTAGATCAACTGGTCGATAGGGCCCGCGAGTTTGAAGAGTCGCTCGCGGAGGTGACGCAAGGGGACGCAGGTAAAGGTCTACGCGGCACCACAGGTACCTATCCGAAACAGAAGTCAACTGTAAGTAGTACTTTACATACTAATAATAGTAGTGTTAACGTGCCTACACACTCGCCCTCTAGTTCAAACGACGGCAAAACCGGCGTTCGTAATCGCACGCGATGTTCTTATTGTAGGAAGTTCGGTCACCAAATGGATGAGTGCCGTAATTTACAAGATAAAAGTTCTAAGAGTAAAGATAATGAAACCGATAGTAACAGTGTTAAGCGTAATAGTTCAATACGGTGTTATGGATGTGGCCAACAGGGCGTAATTAAATCTAAGTGTGAGACTTGTAATCCGAAATCGCAAGTAGACTTCCACACGTTAGGTACTCCTCGTAAATGTAATTACAATCGCCAAAAACCTAACGTAATACCATCCCCGTCTCATGAGACGAAGAAAACGCGTTATCAGTCTTATCACGGCAAAAATGCCATACAGGGTGAAAATCGGAAGTTTTATTCCATACAGGGTGAAAATCGGAAGTTTTATTCTATACAGGGTGTAAATCGGTTTTTTTCCGGTAGTTTGAGTAGTGAACCGGTAGGACCCCAAAACACTAAAAACACATCGGATTCGCGTGTAATCACGCAGATACCGATGGAGAATGACTTTTTCCGCAATTTTCGAGAAATTGCAGATTTTGAAAGGAAATGTGTCTTAAGTGATTCGAGTGAGTTTCATTCCACCCAGATGCAGGGTGAGCCTCACGATTATTGTTTTTTACCTAATTTGACTCTTTACGCAGCGGATGTTGACCTCGACCAGTATAAACCGGTGATCAGTGTTAAGATATTGGGTCGCAACGGTGTTGCCGTTATGGATACGGGTGCCACCAACTGCCTTGCGAGTCCGTTGTTGTATCGCACGCTAGTAGATGGCGGCGTACACTTTACGGAGACGCAGCGGTCGATCGGTTTAGCGGACGGGACGCGGCAGGTTCGTGATGTGCTCAAAGGAGACACGACTGTTGAGCTGCATGGTCGAAAGGTATTTACCTCATTTCTAGTGATCCCCGGAGCCAATACGAGGACACTCTTGGGACGCGACTTCATCAGAAGCGCAGGTATAATTATAGATATCCAGCGAGCTTCGTGGAGTTTTGCCGACACACCAGACCGGCGGTATGGTTTTGTACAGGACTACGTACTTACCCCTGCTGCTGACGCCGAGCTGATGCGTGTCGAGGCCACGGAGTTGATGCTGAGGGAAGACGAAGGTATGAACTTAAGTGATGAGCAGCGCGATGGACTCAATGAGCTGATAGCGAGGCATGCAGACCGCTTTGCTCCTGAAGGTGAGCCTACTGACTTCGCGATGCACCACATTAAGACAGACGAGAAGCAGGAGCCAATCGCTTCTCCACCTTACCGCATTTCAGCCTGTAAGAAGCAGCTCCTAGAGGCGGAGCTTGACAAGCTGTTACAAGCAGACATCATCGAGGAGTGCGAGTCGCCTTGGGCGGCGAACGCTGTGCTGGTCACGAAGAAGGACGGCGGTATCCGTCTTTGTGTGGATTACCGAAAGTTGAATGCCGTCACGGAACCTGACCGCTACCCCCTCCCGAGGATGGATGATGTCCTACACGCCGCTAAGACTAGCAACTTCATGAGTACGCTGGATTTGAGATCTGGCTATTTCCAAGTCAGTGTCGCAGAGGAAGACCGCGATAAGACCGCGTTTATCACCCCTCTAGGTACGTACCGATTTAAGAGGATGCCCATGGGTTTGCGTAACTCTGGGGCAACTTTTCAAAGGCTCATGGATAGATTCAAGTCTAATATCCGAGGCGACGTGTCAATATTATGCTACTTAGATGATCTGATCATACTATCTGATATGTACTCACGACACCTGGAAGACCTGGAGGCGGTTTTTGAAAGACTTGCGCTGTTTAAACTGCGTATAAACCGCGAGAAAAGCTTCTTTGCCAGAGATTCGGTGAAGTTTTTAGGTCATTTGATAGTTCCAGGTGGTATCCAGGTCAATCCTGAGAAGACCACGGCCGTAACAACCCTGCCACCACCGAGAAACCTGAAACATCTGAAATGTTTCCTGCAAACGACGAGTTGGTTCCGGCGGTTTATTCCTAATTATGCAGAAGTTGCCCGGCCGCTGACAATGCTGTTGAAGAAAGACTCCAGCTGGAAATGGACGCAGGAGCAGCAATCAGCATTTGACCAACTTAAACAGCTCCTTGTTACAGCGCCGATATTACGGCAAGCCGATGAGACCCAACCGTACAAGCTAAGGACGGACAGCAGTGGCTATTGCCTCGGAGCAGTTCTATTGCAGGGGGAGGGGCCGGACGAGCGACCTATCGAGTACGCCAGCCGCCTCCTGACTGCCGCCGAGAGGAACTACACGACAACGGAACGTGAGGCCCTAGCTGTCGTCTGGGCTGTTATGAAGTTTCGGGGGTACATTGATGGATCGGAGGTAGTCGTCATCTCCGATCACCAGCCCTTGCGATGGCTGATGAGTGTCAAGTCGCCGAGCGGTAGACTCGCTAGGTGGGCGCTGACGCTACAGGAATATAACTTGCGCATAGATTATGCGCCTGGTAAACATAATGTTGTGGCTGACACACTTTCAAGACCTGCGTGTACCGATGAGGTAGGTTGTGACCTTTGTCTTGCCGTAGTCGATCTCCCGACGCAGAGTGCTTCCGATCTGCGCAAACAGCAGCTTCTGGACCCTGACGTCAAGAGGATTATAGACGACCTGGAAACGGAAGACGAACCCTTTAGGGGGAGACAGTGGGCAAACCGCGGTTACGTGATGTCAGATGGGATTTTGTATAGGTGCGGTCCTGATTCCGATGACAATGACGATGCATGCTTGGTCGTTCCGGTAAGCGAGAGAGCGAAGATCCTCGCTGATTTCCATGATGCGCCGACGGCCGGCCATATGGGTGTTGAACGAACTCTGCATCGGATCAGTTCAAGGTATTTTTGGCCTGGTATGAGAGCGACTGTGACCGAGTATGTGAAGAATTGTGTGCCATGTCAGCGGTACAAGGCTGACAACCGCAAACCAGCTGGTCTTCTTCAGTCCCCTGCCGGAGCTCGCCGTTTTGAGGTAATGTCTGTTGATTTGTTCGGTCCTTTGCCAGAGACACCCGCAGGAAATCGATGGATATTGATTGCGGAAGATGTTTGCAGTAGATGGGTCGAACTCTTCGCACTTAAGAACGCCACCAGCGTAGAATGCGCCAAAGCCCTCATTGAGGAAGTCTTTCTTAGGTTTGGTGTGCCGAGGAGGATGGTAAGTGACAACGGAGTACAATTCGTTAGTGAGATCATGCAGCAGGTTTGTAATACGTTCCGCATAGATCAGTGCCTGACGCCGTTCTACCATCCAGAGGCCAACCCAGTGGAGAGGAAGAACAGGGATTTGAAGCCCCAACTGGCGATACTGGTGGGTAGAGATCATTCGTCGTGGGACGAATATTTAGCATCCGTGAGATTTGCGATGAATTCAGCATTGTGTTCTAGTACAGGGTACTCACCTGCGTTCCTCACTTTTGGACGGGAGATGCGTGCACCCGCTGACGCGCTCACGGATATGAGAGAGATTGTCGAGAACGACAAGTTTGTAGCTAATATAAGCACTTACCTTAGGAAGCTGTCGTCCGCGCTTCTCGACGCTCGGGATTCCCAGGAGAAGGCGCAGGCTATCCAGAAGAGGTATGCTGATGAAGGTCGTAGACCGCCGCCAGACTATAAGGTAGGCGACTTGGTCTTGTTGAAAACTCAGGGTTTGAACGATACTGATCGAGGTCAAACTCCAAAATTTAACCCTAGGCGAGATGGCCCGTATAAGATTTCGAGGGTCTTGAGTGAAACCACTTACCTCCTTGATGGAGAGTCCGGTTCGTTGGGAAAGTATCATGTCTCTCAACTTACGCCGTTTGTTGGTCACATCCAGCCGCCTGTTAGGGAGAAACGCCGCCGAGGTAGACCGCGTAAATCTTAGGCTAGTCCAGACTTTGCGTTGCGTCGTCTGAACTAGAGGGGGAGGCTGTAACGCAGCAACGCTACTAATTTCAAATTACGCGCGCAAGCAGCAACGTAACTCGTTTCGCGGTACTATTATGTGTCTGTGGTGTCGCTAGGCCGCGCCGGCCAATGGGAGCGCGCGCTGCCGCCCCCGCCCCGCAACGGTCTCTTCTCGTACGCGTGCGGTTCGGAATGATGTGTTCGGATTGAATATTTCTTAAATTACCCAATATTGTTTGATTTAAACTAACATGTAACCTTTATTTTGCACAATAAATGATTTGGCAAGTAAAAAGTGTTAGATGTTTAATATACAATTTATTGTTGCAAAGGTTTTGATTCACTCCTTAATTTGAACTCACGACCTCATGGAGTGTTTCTAATGGCAAATTTTATCGATTTAACAACATTTATAATATTATCTTTTAAAAGCCGAATTGCTAACTGTCAATACATTCTATAGCTACCGGTCTCCACCGTGCTAAGAATTTACAACGTTGAAAAAAATATGCAAATTAGCTAAGATACGCCATAGTATTGTGTGTCGCAGCTTACTGTTTATTTTTTATTGTAATACAATCGGGCTAATGCTATGGAAATGGCTGTTAGCTTGGTGACAAAGAAATAGCGATTGTAACGTTAGCTTTTTAGGGCCTGTTTCACCATTGACAAGGTTAACCACTAACTAACGAAAAATTCAAATATAGAACGTCAATTTGTATGATGAAGTGGTCAGATAACGTTAATGGGAACTTATTCAGACCGATATGTATCAATTAGGAATCCATGACCATCCATTTTCTTGAAATTTTGGTACAAAATGACAGCATCAAAATTTTCAAAAACTTACTTGTGTTACTTTATCTTTACTAAACTCACGCTATTTATAGCTATTATAAACATACGCTATTAAAAGAATAGTGAAATTAACATCAACTTATCATAATCCCACACTTAACGTCTTCACTTTCACAAACAAAACTGACTATCAGATAAATCGCTATCTCCCATCAACAAAGGTTGGCCTTAAGCTTTTCCCGTGCAAGTCACATAAATTATAACTGGTCTACAGGCCAATTAGTTTTAATTACTTTTACGGTGCTGCTCTGTTATCCATGAATCTTCGACGTATCAGGTTTTGAGAGGTCATGCGCTTGACGCGTTTATATTGAACGATTTTTGGAGGGAACCTTTTAGACAGTGGACCAAAAAAAAATATTTGATAATATAGAAGAAAAGTACAGGTACATCTTTTGAGGTGCTCGTAGCGCAGTGGTGGCAGCGCTTCGGTAGTAATACCTAAGTTAAGCAACTTACGGCGCGGTCGGTCTTTGGATGGGTGACCATTCCGACCATATAAGTGACGTATATTACGAGCATCTCGATATTAGTCGTCAAGCCTAGTCAGAGGCCCTATGGGCGGCTTGATACAATCTGACAGCAAGGTTGGTCGCTTGCCTTGCAAACACCCCTCCTCCAATCCGCACTGAGCCCGCGTGGTGGAGTAGGGCTCATACTACCTCACATTTGGGGTAAGGCCTTTGCCCAGCAGTGGGATGCTTACATGCTAACTTAACTTAACTCATAAATAAATAAGTTTTATGAAAAATAAGTACTTATAACTCACTTTGTCGGTAACTTAAATAGTAGACTGATCGTATTGTATTTAAAACCTTTTAATTTGCATACAGTTATACCAGTCGCATCACAAACACATTTCTAAGTTTATATTTTGAAGTCGGTTATAATAATAAACGAAGTCGTGCTCGCACCGTGTAAATCACCTTTCGCTACCATATTTTTGAGGTTACGATTTCTTTGTGGATACGAATATTTAATCTACCATCAACTTGATGAAGAGGTATGCGAACTTGTCACAATCAATCTGCTTAGTAGATTTTGATGAAATCTGATACATGTTTGTGTTTATAAACGCCCGTTCTGGAATTTTGGTGACGTTTCTTATTGATGATGTGGAACTCTAAATATATTTTTTTTATCTACGTGACATGATTAACTTCTGTTGAAGAAAGCTATAAATTCAAACCATCTTATGTTTCATTTAAATGAAGCACTTGAAGATTACCGAATTAAGCGGATGATGCACTGTGCACAAATATTTATTAGGTCATCTTCACGTTTGTCTGTCTGTGCTAAATATAAATCTGACTTATTAATATTGATTGATTTGGATGTTTAATGCACAGTGGTATAAATAAGCCAAAACGCTGGACATATAAAACGATACAAGATAGGGTTGTCTCATCAATATGATCCTTTTCTTATGAAATTATATTTCAGTCACAGCCAATTGGTTAAATCAGCCATTTAATTGAATGCCTAGGCAGATGATTAAACGCCGACATCCAATTTAATGGCTAACCCTCAACTAGTCAAGTAATTTAACGCAACGTTAAGCCACATGGCTGAAGGTCGTGTAGTCGTTTGAAAAGCTGCCTAGGCATTTAATAATTTGGCTCATATAACCAGATGGCTACTACATATAAATAACAAAGGTACAATACTTTTATCGCTGTAAGTAACACTTGAGTAATAGTACCAGACAATCATCCTAATTAGTCTCAAAAACACAGGATCGGCTTACACAGAATAAGCAATTAATCTTACAGTAACAGAATTAAACGCTAAAACCGAATCGCATTCAAAATGACAAGAAAAGCAACTAGCCAAAGTTATACCAAACTGTATTTTGCACTTTAACTTTGAGAAAACACCGACGAAATTACAGCGGCGCTATAACAATTTTGAATTTGCGAGCATATCACGTTAATTATAAGGAAAGTTTTCGTTTATACAGCACAGTGGTGCGCCGTCGGGAGTGGATGGACAAAAAAGAAAGCAGTCTGTTGCACAGGTCGTAGGGAAAACGAAACAAATAACTAATGGTGGACGAAATAATTCTAAAACTGAAACGTTGACACTTTATCACAAAATCTGATAATAAGCATTAAAATAATCTGAAATACGATTGTTATGGATATTGTTTTAAAAAGAAATGCAAAATAAAATTAATTATTGAAAAGCAATGAAAAATGATCTATGTTACAATTATTCTTGATCTAAAATTTGCTTGATACCACTATCACAATTTGAGACACTTTGCCATTTTACCACTTAGTTTATAAGTCTAAAGACTTTTACCATAAGCCGTTCAATAAAAAGTAATAATGGCGACACATTTATCGAGAGATCAACAAAACCAAAGTCTGGAAAGGAAGCTCACAGACAGTTTGCATCCGACATAATCCTTTTAACTTTCATGTTGCATTACAAAAGTTAAATTTATCTGTCTGGCCTTTGGTCTGTCTATTCTTTTTGGTCTGTCGCAATGCGGACAAATTTAGCGAGAGACGGGGAAAACGCGCAAAAAATACGTTCAGACGTTGGCACCCTTTTTCCAAGGTAAATTTTCCGGGAACGCTGCGAATTAAAGAACGCACGGTGTTCCCGACGGGTTCGTGAATGGCCCACTGTGTTATAGCTGTTTTTGTAGGCAGTTTTACCGTCAAAGTTACTTTTGGTATTGTTGTTGCAAGCCATGGGTGTTTCATATGTGGCAAAATTGTGATGAGGATAATATACAAGATGAAACCATCATAAATCATAATAAGTAACCAATTAATTAATTATATCGTTCCGTTATGGCACTATTTAAACTCGGCATAAGATTTTATTAAATTATCAGATTTTTTAGAGAGTTTAGAGATTACCAAGGCGTTAGTTCGTTAATCTGACGACACTGCCTAATAAATAGTTGGGTACAAGTACATTACAGCAATATCGTTTAGTGTATTAAGTAATATCATGCCCTCTTTGCCTCGGGCTACAATGGTCTGGTACAATCCGTATTCTAGGAAATAATAAGCAGGGATATTTTTCATACTATTTTCACAAGATTTATTTCATTAAAGATATTACTCTTTCTAAACACGTCTAGAGAGAAAAATAATATATTATCGTCAGCTTTATTATTTCATCACATAATGTACTGCTAATTAATGTAATTAATGATAACTTCTAGATTATTGGCATCAACACATAATTTTATTTCACTAAGAAGTTAGGTCACGGGACCAATATAATTATTCTATAGTACAGCTGATTCTTATTTCAAAACGTATGGAATGAGCTCAAAATGTATACATTTTATAGTATATTTTAAAATGCGATCGCCTCGTTATTATAAATAGTACAAAAAATCTACTGCATAACACTTAGACTTCTCCATACACGAAAATAATAAGACTTAAAAAGTATTTATCTAATACCTTAACCTAAAAATCTAAAATCTACGATTTTCAGAACGCCACTCAACCTAAAATATATCTTCTTCTAATCACAAATGACATTAGTTGAGTCTATATTTAAAATGCGTTAAATGCAAAGCGACGCGAGAGCAGACGATCTAGAGAGGCCAGACAGAGATAGATATATGGTTGGAACAGTATGAGTGCGAATTAGTTTTGTTGTTTTTTGATTTCTAAGTAAGGAACAGCGTTAGTCTTAGCTTATTTTATGCTTATTTGAGTTAATGGAATTACTGACGTTCTTGTTAGTATAAGTGTCTCCATTGTTCAGTTTTAGAAGACACTGGATAACATAGGTACAGATAAAACATAAAATTAACCAAAGTCCTTAAAATGTTTTTACTCAATATCGCTATCTAATAGGTACAATTTTTTGCCATCCAACCCCAAATCACTTTAGATTTTACGCTTACTTGAACCTCACATTTTTGTTCACTTTTTGTCAAATTTTTTGCCTATTTCACCCACTGTGCGCTTTACAAATTAAGTGTTTGGCGTCAATCGTCAATGTGACACATCTGGTACTACTTGTCTCGTTTTTATGTCCCTAAATGTGACAGGTAACATGCCCAAATCCATTATCAACTGGTAAATATTTTATGGATATAGGCTAGAAAGATCCATCTCCCAAACGTATTGGGGACCAACAAAATTTAATTTAGTGGGAAGTTGAGAAGCACTTTTTGCGTTAGTAGGAGTGGCAATAAATTTCTAATCTAATACATACTTATGATAAGTTATTAGATAAGTTAACTGTGAGATAAAAATCAATAGAACCTTACTATTATTCAGTTGTTTTACATATTTTATCAACTAATAAAAGTAGGTAACTAATAATTATCCTACCGATTTTTGGTAATGGCGGCCCCTCACAACAGTGATAGGCCAGGTACGCAGGAGATATTATAGTGCCCAAATGTGTGTGCAATACACAAGTGCACTCTCTGTTTCAAGACATTGCTTCTATACTATGTAAACCGCTTCATTGAGACTTCGCCTGCGGGGCACAGGGGTGCGGGGGGAGGCGATAGCGCGTCGCGCAAGAGGTGCGGGCGGCGCGAAAACACCCGCCCGCGCTGCTCACTAATCGCGCTCTCGTCTCCCCCCGCACCCCTTTGCCCCGCAGGCGAGGTCTCAATTTCGCGGTTTACCTATAATCATTTGTTAGATTGCTAGCTAACTCGTATAGTTACGGCGAAGAGTCATAAAAATCTTCAAAAAGTTTCCTGTCCAATCGCGCGTTGACTATAAACGACTCATGACATTGACAGCTGTTGTCATCCCGTCGGCTAAGATACCATGTCTATAATTACACCGGATCTACCCTCCTAACCGGAACTGAGATCGGATATTGGATGTTTAAGACGAAAATAGATGAAGGGTGTAGTTCGAAATCGGATTTTCTTTTAAATCCTTTGGAGATGGAAGTTAACTCTTGTCAATAAAGAGGTTAATTTAGTTTTAACTTTTTCATTTAGAGACTATTGCTTGTGCTGAAACTCTCTAGGAAATATAGATACATTGATAAAAAAATCCCTGGGTCGAGCCAAGAATATACCTATATACCTGGGTTTTTCTGTTCAGAAATTCTCAGGGTAGCCCAGAGTTTGTAAGTTGGCGGTGTTTCACACCCGTGCCTCAGAAAGAACGTAAAGCCGTTGGTCCTGCGCCTGATCTCTCTCCGGTCGTGTCAGAGTGCTGTCCCATAGGACTATGAGAGGGAAAGGAATTCTATTCCTTTCATTGCGCTATTGAAAAAGGTAAAGGTTCTGTGTTTGCTGCGCACACACTTGTGCACTATAATCTCTATCGCGCAGTCAGTTAGTCGTTGTGACTGGCTACCGTAGTCGAAATCGGCTAGGGGGACTACTATTACAAAGACTATTCTTACGGTCCGACATTATTTAACAAACAATCTTAAATGTATTTTCTTTAAATAGGTGACATCATTTAGGTTCCAACGATCTTCATCACACCGTGGGCCGCCCTTAATTACCTTTAGCTTCACAAAAAAGTAATTTTAAAGAAACAATTTGACAGTATCTTTCATTCGTTGCTAACAAAAAGTGAACTCTTTTTTGTCGCCCTATTTTCATGCAGAATATATTAAATTGACCGTATGTCTGTTGCCATTTCTCTTTTTTTCTTTCTACATTTCAGGATATTTCAAGACAATATGTTAAATTAACTATTTTTCTCATTTTTTTAAAGATAGTTTCAATATTTTAATCTAGGGCTTGGAGTAGAACAAAGTCGTGTTGAAATTGACCTACCTAATACATGCCTTGATGGTATTCGATTCAATGCCTGTTTCACAATGTCCATGTACCTAATACTAACCAACGAATAATTTACATAAAGAACGTCATTTCCCATGAAGTATCTGACATATAGCACTAAAAGGAACTTATTTGGCCATGGGACATTGTGAAACAACCACATAAAGAAATAAAATTGAAAAAAAAAAAAACTCACATTGAAATTTTGTGAAGGTATTTCAGACGATTACTAACGCAGATGAAGTTGCGGGGTACCGCTAGTGTATTTTACTCATTTTTTGCTTTCATTTACTCTCACATTTATTAATGAATACCCATGTGGCTATCACCATTCATGACTCATTTATAGCATGAGAATTTGACATCTTGGCCATATGAATGATGTTGCGGTAAACGTTTTAAATCAGACAGTAATCCCTCACGGATGTGCTTATCAACATTATTTGGTCATTCTTTTAATCACGCGACCGCCGGCGTCCTATCGATCCGTAAGGTTTTAAGACTTTTAACTTTTTGATTCACAAATTGAAACTTCAGAGTAGGTAAATAAAGTATTCTTCTTCTTCTTCTTTTCGTGTCGACTCTGGCGTTATATTTTTGAGGACCAGTACTCGTAATAAAGTATTCACAGCGGAAGAAGAAGAAGGGACAGAACGAAATAAAAATCTACACATAAATGCGGTTGATTTGTATTCCATATGTCAGTATTTCATTTTAATTTGTTCGTTCCTTATTCAAAACTAGAAAAAAAAATCCTTGTCTATCATTATTGTTTCAATAACACCAAGGTGATTTTATTACCGTTGCAAAACATTGAGCATTAAAAGTAAAAACACAGATAAATGATGAGTACGTATGAAATTCAATACTCGATGATAGGACCCACACATCTGTTTCACCAACTGACTAGTATTACATGGCCTATTTAAAACGTCATTTAAATTGTGCTAACCGAGCAAATATGGCCCGAGAATCAATGTCTTCTTTCAACAAAAACTTTTAAATCAACCGAAGATTAGATGAACTTGATTGAACTGAAATAGTACAACTAAATCCTTCTCCTAAATGTAACAAATTATTTCACTGAAAATCGCATCAAAATCAGTTCAACCAAACGCGAGGTAATCGCGGACAAATATAAATACAGGTCAAACAGAGAACCTCCTTTTTTTAAGTCCTTAATATATATAAGTATTCCTTTAATATTGTAATAACAATATTGTATTGCAAAAAGTATCTTTGAACATATACGAAAAATATAAACAATTGAATGGTCAGACAGAAAATTAACTTATTCTAATACTTGTGCTTTTTTACATGATACTTAACGTAATCGAAATTTTATGATTATACAATATTCATTGATAATTGAGTGATGACAATCTTATTTATACTTCCCTAATTCGTATAGTTATAGTATTATTCAGTATTCATAAGCTGCTTCCAAAGTAAATCGTAAATGCATTTCATCTTTCCGAGAAACTCACCAACACAGGAAAGTAATAGGCAATACGCACACTTCCTTTATTGTCTTTCAAATCGGAACCAGGATATTGACGTTTGAACACAAATAGACGGAGGGTGAAAACGGTTCAGTAATTAAAATAAATAAATCACAAAACAAAAGAAGAAAGATTTTGAAAAGACAATGAGCTGCGGTAATTTCAGTTAAGGTCTAAAAATCTATACTATACTACAATAAGGCTGCAGAGTTTGTTGGTTTGTTTGAACGTACAAGTCTCAAGAACTACTGGACCGATTAAAAAAAATGTGTTTGATAATTTATTAATCGCGGGGGACCACTTAGTGGATTATTAAAATAGAAATAATAGTACTCATTTCTATTCTATTGATACATTCTTTTAAAAATCTATGTAGAATTTCATTTTGGTCCAGCTATTTTAGTATAAAGACGTAACGGAACACATAATACGTTTCGGATTTTTTTATTTTATATGCACTAACCCTTCGTGCCCTACTTGCTAGGAAACTTTCTTCTATAGGGGCTTGCGTATTTGGTCTTAGTTTTGTGTCCAAATTTACTTACAAAAAAACACAACATATCGCCAGTTATGTATTTTTAAAGTGTAAATTTCTTTTATCAAAACCCTTAGTTTTTTAGCATTGCTCCTCAAAAACTGTTTATTTTTGAGCCTTGGCCTTGCAGCCCTTTTTATCTAAATATTTAATCATTTTACTGCAACATAGATTTTTTCGCCAAGTTCCTTGAACCGTACCGGATGGCCACGTGGTTGTTCCAAAACCCACGAGGGGGCGTGTGATAAAAATACAACATGGCGTTATACTGAAACTGTTGTTCAGTATACCGGCGTAGCGGGGTGCGCTAGCGCGTTCGAAATGTGGTGAATTCGATTTTTGAAAGTGGATTTTTGGTGACGTGTATTTTTGAGGTTAGTGCTTTTTGAAGTGATATTTTTGTGCAAAAAATTCTGATAGTGAAATAAGCTCGCTAAGGCTTGGTTGCAAAATGTTAGTGTTACTATAACGAAAGTCATGTAATTGTCAAAATACATATATACTCCTTCGTACGGCTACGGCTATGGTCAATTAAAATGGTGCAACTTAGCCATGTTATGAAGGTATTTTGAAAAATTTGAATTTTCTAAGTTCCAAAAACGAATTTAGCAATTGAAAAAGGAGACTAACTTTCTGCTTAGCCCAAAGGTGTTAGAGAATGCCATACGGCGTTAAGTCTACCTTTTGTACAAACTTTGGTTGTGCAATAAAGTATAAATAAATAAATAAAAACGGCTTGTATCTCAATGTCCTAATAAGTTCTGGTTAACGTTATCTGTCTATTACTTCGTATGAAATGACGTTCTATATTTGAATTATTCATTGGTTAGTGCTTATAAGTCGATGGTTAAACAGGCTCTTAAATAAACCCTTCAGGTCACGCGACCGCTTTTGCTATATTTCACGCGAATATTATAAAGACTGAATCGCTAAAAATCTTTTATTTTTGGATCCAAATAAGTTAAACTTCACAATTTAATCCAAATAAGTTGGCCCTAAAATGGCTGATAAAATTTGACGCAAACAAATATTTGACGAGAAACAAACACTTGTTCTATGAAAAACTAACGTTTACAGCAGACTTTTATATAGCACAGCTAAGACCTATTTCTACACTACAAATAGAATATCAAAACATTACATCTCGTCTCTACCTACTTTAAAACTTTTCGTACGATTACCTCATTTCGCATACGTAATCCAAAAAAATAGTATTCGTATGCCTTAAACCGCAGTAAAGCTCAGTTACACTACCACACGTTAGCTATCATAATACAAATAAAGGCAGAAAAAAGGTGAACCATGGTTCAAACATTTCAAATTGTTTTGAAATATTTATTTTAAATGGGATTTCGTTTCCGTCCGGGTCGTACTTATGCAGCTAAAGCAAAAAAACTGTGCCGAATTCAAAGGGTTATGTAAAAACTAAAGTTTAAAGTTAATACGCATATACATATATTCTTTATTGCACTTATATGCTGTACTGAAAACACATGAAGTCACAATGTGAACAAAGGTGGCCTTATCCCTAAAAGAGATCTCTTCCAGCTAATAGGTGTTGAAAATATAGTAGTTGCGGTTATCAGAGTGCAGCAGTGCTTGATTACATTACACATAGTTTTTATTTTAGGTAAAAAGTCAGATGATAAAATATCAGTTGTGTGTTTGGTGTATGTATATTCATAGTTAAACTTCAAGTTTTAGTTAGCTCAAGTGACAATGGGCGGGGCACATAGCGCGAAGAACTAGTGGGCGTTGGGGCAGAAAAGTTCTAAGTTAGAGACCCTTTTACCAAAGGCGCAGCGTAGGTCGTCCACCGCCAAGATGGACATACGACCTTGTAAAGATCGCAGGATCACATTGGATGCGGACCGCTCACAACCGGTCGCTGAGGAAAACCGTGGGCGAGGCCTATGTTCAGCAGTGGACGTCCTTCGGCTGATAATAATGATAATGAGGATAGTTGAGCATTTCACGAACATGATTGTAAATATTTAGATCAACAACCGTATTACATTTGAAAAACTATTGAATAACACAAAGAAAGAGAGAGAGACTGAGTGTATGTAATAAAATTAATATCGTGAATTTAAAAATATTTCTTGACTAGCTTTTGCCCGCGACTTCGTTCGCGTGGACTTCAGGTTCGTCCCGTCTAGTCTAGTAATAAGTAAGAAAT
This sequence comes from Pyrausta aurata, assembly GCA_963584085.1. Lineage (NCBI taxonomy): Eukaryota > Metazoa > Arthropoda > Insecta > Lepidoptera > Crambidae > Pyrausta > Pyrausta aurata. Next base: position 4,612,432 of record OY757277.1, read on the forward strand.
ACGGTAACTAAGCACTGCAGAGCCCTAAATTGTAGCCTATATGTTATTCTGATGTATAAGCTATATTGTGGTAAAGTTTCATTCAAATCCATTCAGTAGTTTTTACGTGAAAGAGTAACAAACATCCATACATCCATACAAACTTTCGCCTTTATAATAGTAGTAGGATTATTGAGGAATCATTTCAATAATCTCGATTGAGTCGTTACAATTAGATAAATAATCGTTTCTCTGAACATAATTTTCCGAGAAAACACCGTTCCCGCTTATTATAAGCTGCTTTGAAATAATTCGCATCCTTCAAGGCAATTTTATGAAATATTATAATTATTGTAATAATTTCTCGATAAAGTTGTTCTGATCCCTGGCAAGCATTTATAAGAATACCAATGATATTATGATTTGAAAATACCGTATCAAAATAGGTTTACCCATTTAGAAGCTACAGTGTCAGAATCACACACATTGCGGTCAAAGTTAAAACAACCCTCTTTTTACGTTGGGAGGTTAAACAAACTTTTTTTGTACCTTATTATTTATGAGTTTCCGATATTTTGGCACCGTTGTAAGCGCCACAATCACGGAGTAATAGTAATAATAATAGTCCCCCCCTAGACGATTTCGACTACGGTGGCCAGTCAAAACGACTAACCGACTGCGCGGGACATATAATAGTGCACAAGTGTATGCGCATCTACAAGTGTACTCTCTATTCCATTCACTCTCATAGCCCGATGGGACAGCAATCTGACACGACCGGAGAGAGATCAGGCGCAGGACCAACGGCTTTACGTGCTTTCCGAGGCACGGGGGTGAAACACCGCCAACTTCCAAACTCCAGGCTTCCCTGAGAATATTTGAACATAAAAACCTAGGTACATATTTTTGGCCCGACCCGGGAATCGAACCCGGGACCTCTCGGGCGCAGCCAGTGCTTTAAAATGCGACCCTCTAACCGCTGTGCCACCGAGGCAGTTAATCACGGAGTAACCCTGGTAGCATTGTTAGTGACATGGAAGTTTAAAACATTTTTTTTGTACCTTTGCTAAGCGGTTAGACGTTCTACTGTACATACCTCAAATGATTGCCATGTCTAACGTACCTAGCCCGAACAAATGGTGTTCAAAAGGTTCAATGCTCGAACAAATATAGATGGAATGGGAAACAAAAGTAAAACACCACCTGAAGTAACACGTCTCTGCTGTACGGTAATTATACATAGTGATGCGACATGTATCGATAAAAGATTGGACACTTTTTTCGATATCCCAAAACTTTAAGTATTTATATTAACTCAATCATATCATTTGTTTATTATTATATTTTTTTGTACTTAATCCAAATAACCACATAAAAAATTGATAAGAATAAAATTATTAATTGGATTTCTAACTTTCTATCGCTCAGTGTCACTGACGAGTTACAATAAGTAAATACTGTGGTACAACATACTGTACTGTAATAAGTAAATACCATTTGAGGAGTTTAAGACAAGATATTTTATATCCTTCTGTTATTATCATTCCCTCCTTATTATTGTGCAAAGAATACAAAAAATACTACTATTTAACTTATTACTATATATGAGACACCTATTTGTCACAGTCAAAAAGCTCAACATTATTGAGGCAATTTCAATCAAATTAATGTATCCTTAACTAACATCAGGCAAGGTCGTAACCAAGGATTTCACAATAACGAAAACAGTCATGCCCTACATATTTTACCACAGATTAAAATACGTCTGTCCAAACTTTTGTTTTCTCATATCTTTTTATCGATCTACATCCACAGTTTTTGTGCACGGGAAATATTTCACAAACATAGATGGGAGATAAATGGTTGTTCCATAAATAAACATTTCGATTCCGTTTTTAAATTGATCCGGTCACTCTTTGTCGGAAAGTTTTTATTTATGTAACGTATTGAATCCAACCTATATCTCCATGTGTGGTACAAAATGCTAAAATAATGATAAATAATAATGGCGGCTTTTTATAGTTCAATACAAATATATCAGACAGAGTAGCTATATGGCCTGTTTCACAATGTCTGAATAAGTTCCTATTAGCGTTGTTTGTCCAAAATTTCATGCGATTTGAGTTATTAATTGAATAGTGCCTATTTGACGATGTTAAAACAGGCCCTTAGTAAACTAAAAAGTTATAACCGTGGTAGTTAAAATGTGCAAAGCCTTTGACTACAAAGAAAAGTAAGATTTTTCAAGTCTTTATAATAGAGTTCAAATAGATATGTGCTGTGCTGTCGTTAGGTTTCCAAACTACCATCCGTATTTATTTCGTTATCCTACTTGTTGACTTATAATGTTTATAACGTTCTTTCTAAATAAGGTTAACATTAATTTAATACCAAATATTTTATTCAATAAAGTACGAGTATCTCTTACAGTATTATTACGCTGAGCCATATACACTTCCAATATTATTTATCAACATCCAAAAGTAAACATGCCCGTTCTATTATTGTAATGCTCATTAAACCTGTGTTTAAGCCCATAAGCTCTTACGGAATGGAACACTTGTTGACTTTGAACTATACGCAATTTTCGTTATGAATGTGAAATCCGGGATATGAGTAACATCCGCGCCGCAAAACGGATAGTGAGCTCTATTTTTAGGGGCTCAAAGATGAGTGTGCGGATATTCAGGGCTGTCTGTATTTCAGGCAGACGGGTTGAAACGTGTTTGCAGTGTGCAAGGAAGGGAATGGCTGGGTTTGCAATGCGCGGTAACAAACAGACTTGGTACCTAGGTTTCAGTGAACATACAGCTATTTGTGAGAGAAAATAGACACAAAAAGTAGTTTTTTTTTTTTCTAAATGGGAGTGAAATTTTATTTTGTTTTAGAATGAGGCACTCCGAGTTATAAAAAAGGTAACAGCACTTTTCATTTTTAAAGCTTTTACAGATAATCCGAGTAAAATCATTCGGTTCTGCGTGTATAAGTGACGTGTCACGTGATTGGTCACATGCGCTCGCTGATTTCACCCTTCCTACATCACGTTTGCGTAGAATAGTGATGTCATCTATATCGATAGTTGAATTAGCTATGCATAACTTTTCTATGAAAAGTACTGTGATTGGCTTAAAAATGCTTGCAGATATGCCTTCTTTCCATTTTATTATCATACCCAAACTCAAAGACATCACGATTTGAATAAACATTTTTTTTTTGTAAAATTGTCGATATATTTGTGGCCCATCACTATACAAGAGCAATGTTTGGAAAATGTGAAACAGTACCGTTTTAAAATTTGTCCTTTAAAACACCTCCATTTTATATCCAGTCATTATTGAAGAGGAGGCTTTATATCTAGGTATTATTAAAGAGAGGTTATAAAGGTGAAATATAATACTTTTTATTTGAATTACACATATTTAAATTAATTAATTAAGTGAGTAATAGCAACTCATAAGTTTTTATTCGCGTTTAGACCCGTCTTGTCCAAAAGTTAGTGAATTACACATGTTGAGTTTTACTTTTACAGTTTTTTAATGCATTGTTGAGGATAGGTATAAATTAATGAATAGCATTCGGCTCAAATATACCGAAAAGCTTGTACGATTGTTTGCATAAGACACTTACGGCCTGTTTCAGAAAGTCCTAGTAAGTAACCAGAAAAAATATCTGTCCATTACTTCATACGAAATGACGTTCCATTTTTGAATTTTTTTGGTTAATTACTAACACATATTTTTTTCATTTGTTGATGGTGAAACATGGTTCCACAAAATTATCGGAATTTTCACAAAAATCTAAAATCATTACCTACTGCAAGTCATCATCAAAAGAGTCCAAGCTATCATCAAAACAGTTTTAATAAGTATTTTTTTTATGAATATTACAAGCATGAATTGATATTATTTTCTATATGCAGCAACTTCACAAAAAGCTTTTTATAATAAACAAGGCATGAAACATTTCGCGCCTCTATGCGCCAATACATTCACAATAGTTAAACTTTTTGCCCATTTTCAGTAACTAGTATTGAAAACAAATATGTACAGTTTTGTACAGTCAGCCATAAAAAAGCAACAGACTTTTTGACAAATATGATATACATAGTAACTTAATCTTTGTAAATATACAGTTTCGTAAAGTTAAATACTTTAGGATATGTTGCTTGATTAAATAAATTATGCACCAGATAAATTATAGGATATTTAGTTGGTTTTCACGTAACTGATTGTAGTTATTTACCATACCATCATACATTTTAAAAAGCAAACTTAATAACAAAACTGTTTTAAAACAATCTGAGTAGATTATTGAACTACTGATTGAATGATTGCATAACCTTCTTACATAAATCTGCGTAGTAGCATCAGTAATCTTTGGGATCAGGCGCAAACTATTTGCATTTTATAAAAAGAGTGGCGGGGGTGGTCGATGGAAAACGACTTTAATAAGCGTTTATTACATAATCCGGACGATTACAGAGTTGAATCCGAGCACCGTAGCGAGCGTTCGATTCAGTCGACCTCCGAGGTGATGCAGCTAAACGTGCAGCTGGCTACAAGTGTTACCGCCGAGTGCTTCAACTAACTGTCACAGCTGATTTACGAGCACCGTTAGACGTGGTCTACGATGAAAGTATAATAATAAGACGAAAGGTATTAAGTACACGAAGAGACGAGAACATAGTGCGAGTCAAGTTACTCCCAGCGCCATCTAGTAGTGCGCGTCGACAACTCCTCCACATAGGCCATAAAGTCATTATTTTGCCTTCTTATGGTATGGTGTTACAATGGAAATTTAAGGATTTACCACACTGGTTGCCTAATCCCTTATTAATTGTATTTTCTACTGGTATTTTCGTTGTATGAAAATTATTAATTTGTTATTGAAGCTGACTATACCAGTGAATGGCACCTCACACAGCGATGTGATTGGGATTGGAGAGCCGTGAAATTTGTTTTTACTCATACAATCCCTTTTCAAATAGATTTATAGGTAGGACAGTCTATTTTTAAGTAGATAGTCAATTTATGCAAGTCTTAGATTTAATATTACTATGCCATTGTATTTAGCTGATGTCATGTTTATACGCAGGGACGAGTAATCTCCCATCCACATTCATTATTATTTTTTAAATCTAAACAATTACCACATTGAGTTTAACACTTCTTGGTAAGGTCGAAAAACAATCAAGTCGTAAAAATCATAACCCAAACAAAACCAACAATTTTATAAAAAACACAAGACAAATAATTAGGCGAAGTGTTCATAAAACTGGAAGTAAAAATAATATTTGTCAACCACATGACCGTAAGAAGACCATAAAATATCTGATAATCTAATCTAGCTTTTAAGTCCATGCAGTAAAGTTCACTATAGCTTCCATCAATTACATAGATCTAACTACAAAAGAAATGACAGGGCGTAGATTGACGAACGCTTGATCTATTTTTTACTAAGGAAGTATGAATGTAAAAATAAGTACGTAGCATCAAAGTGAAGGTACCTATTTTAAAATATGGTGATACCCTTGATGATTGAGTAAGCATTTATATATTTTTTTGGGGTACCTATTGAAATTATATATTCCGTTTGTGATTTGAGAGGTCAAACAAATAACTCTTTAATTAGTTCAATGATCTTTTTAGTGGGCACAGAATTCATCATCTGAGCAAAAAGCCCTCAAATCCAACGAATCCTATAAGCCACAGTGGTTATGTAATTTTTTTACAGGAGTATATTCAAGTCCCATTAATAAAAAGCAAAGTTTTCTCTGTCTCTACATGTACTGTACATGAAGCACATGGTTACACATTTTTGTTGAAAACTAACCCTCATAAAAACTTCATAAGAAACCACAGTGTTTACCTAAACGTGCTGTTGTCCGTACTTACGGTCGTTTTTTTTTATTATTTTGCAAGGTTTTACGACTATTTTTAAAAATCAGAATGTTCGATATCATCGAATATTTCTCAACGTATCGATTGCCGTATCTAGCTATTATATTACCGATATCACCCACCACATGGCTTGCATGTGGTGCTATGGACACATAAAAACTGATGTGCCTCTTTTTTGCTATGTCCCTTGTTTTGTTTTATGCGTGTGATAGCGATAATAATGCAATGAAAAAGTATTAAATGTTTATATTATAATAAGATCAACTTGACAGTTCAATTGTTCTCTATTCTAGTTTGTATGCTTAAGATACATTTTGCCAAAAAAAAAATCTTATATTTATTATCTTTAGCGAAAATATGCTAAAACTAAACTAGCCCAAAGTATGAATTATTGAAAATAGAATCTCATAACGGGTATTTTACATAATTTGAAACTCGAATAAACTCTAACACTCTTCCATATTATTTTAGAACAGCAGGACATTTTGCTAAATTATTTATATTTAGTTAAATGGCGATAAAATGTATTGTTATTCTAAAATACAAAGATGTAATGGTTCTTGAAATTGATTCCCAAATGGGCGTTTGAAAGTTGAACAGATTCTATTTATTTATTTATTTATTGTTATGTTAGAGGATTTAAAATAATGGTATTCTTAAGCAAACCATTTCACATAAAATACAACATTTTGTGTCCAACTCGAAATCGGTATCTTAATGATCACATTATTTTAATGAGAATACACGTTTATTTATTTAGGTACTTATGATATTTTAACAAAACGGTGTAATTCATAGATAGATAGGTAGACTGCCATATTTTAATAGGTTTTGTTAAAAGTTTTACATGAAATTATAATTTATTTTCAAGTAGGTACATTCAAAGTAGGTAGTACTAACTAACTTCTTATAAAAAATATAGGACATTTTGTAAATAGGATTTTTTGCCATCAACATAATGATGCTATTTCTGTGCCCATCTCAAAATGGCAGGGGCTACAAAATGTTTTGATAAGAAGAAAGTAATCTTAGTTTCAAGAAAGGAGAATGCTCACCGTCGCCCCTTATACGGGCCTGCAGGGTTTTACAAGGAAAATATGCGCTAATGAGATGTAGGTTACGGAAAATTCAGACAGCATTTTTAACAATGACTTCTAGTTAGGTTACGTCAGAATCTTACCTGAAGTGTTTTGAGAATAGACTGCTATGAATAAAGATATTTAATTAAACATACTAACATTATAGTTATTGCTGTGCTTTATTTAATGTTATGCTTTAGTTTAAATGTTAGTTCCGTTAAAATCGATCATAATAAGATCATAAATAGTCCTCTCTTCTGGCCACCTCATATTTATACGAGTATGCGGCATTACTCTTTGTTATATGATCAAATTAACTAACGGTTTATTGTAATGGTAACATAAGCTGTATTCAATAATAATTTTTCTATTCTTTGTTTCAGATAAAATGATCCAAAAGTCCTCCTGACGCAAACCTAACAAATGTTACAACGAAGTTCAACAATATGCGTCAGATTGACGCTGTAATATGGCAGCGAGTGTGTCAAGACGGGCGGTTATAGCGGCGAAAGCGCAGAGCCGCGCTGTCAGCGTTTCTGCGCCGAGCTCAAGCGTTCCCGCTACGAGCTCAAGCGTCCCTGCTACGAGCTCAAGCGTTCTCGCTGCGAGTTTAAGCATTCCCACTTCCAACTCATATGTTAACACCACGAGATCAAGTCTAAGCTTTCTCGTATTAAATATAAGCGCTTTGCCAAAGAGATTAAACAGAATAAGATGGCTGTCAGTATGGATGTTTATGGCATTACTCGTCAGTTGCAGTGCTCGGGAGGAGCAGAGATTTGCAATGGAGCCACAGGATCAGGTAAGATTTTTTTTACTCCTAGAAGTCAGTAAAATATTCTACAACAAGCTATCATTTTTTTATTGTTTTAAACTTTCATGGTCACTAACATTAGAATAGTTTGATCATGGCGCTTGCAACAGTGCCGAAATATCGGAAGCTCATAAATAATAAGGTACATGGTAGCAATCCCGTATCTAACTATTCTAAAGCTATCATTTATTTATATATTTAAAAACTTTATTGCACAAATAAAAGTGTACAAAAGGTGGACTTAATGCTAAAAGCATTCTCTCCCAGTCATACCTTTAGGTCATCATTTAGGTCGGTTATTCGATGATACTATGTATCACCGAAATTGTATGCAATTTTCTACATACAGGGTGACTTTGCAAAGTGTTGCTAAATATATACATAAATCAGGCCATAAATACATACAACTTTACTATGCAGTCACGTTCGAAAGCTTAAATAAAACCTCTAAAGCTCTATACCATACAAATCATTAACGATAATGTCTGAAGATTAAAAAAAAAATAAGACTCGAATGATGTCCTCATAGTAAAAATTTTAGGTCTTATTCATCTCCTAAAATTTGGAAACACATTGAACAGTCACTCTGTATTTTAGTCAGCTATACTACCACTAATATTCTCCTACCGATAGAGATAGGCCAGGTACACAGGAGATATTTTAGTGCCCAGTTTTGTGCGCAATACACAAGTGCACAAGTGCAAGAGGCGGTCAAGTAGTATTACCAATACTTATGCAACAAAGAAAGGAATATTATAACACCAAAAATGCGACTTAATCACTCTTCTATTATAGAAAGTGGTAAAACTTTCGTACGAATTCCAATCTACCCACGCACCGCAAGCGCTACTAAATCTAAAATTAATAAAACACGAAAATATCAACAATCTATGATTTTATGTTCGCGATCAAACCAAAGTATCGCAAGTTTTTAATACTTTATAGCTCATTTATTATCTATATTTTATGGCTATTCTAGTGTCATTAAACTCTGATCTAGTTTAGCGAGTAATTATAAAGATTTTGTCTGTTGCCAACATTTTTTACTAATTATACAAATTAATGAATTGTAAACTGTTTAGATTAGATAATCAATTCTAGCTTTTGATTATGTGTTCTGTTTGATTAGTAGTAAATATTAATGTAAGAAGTAACAAGATTTTAATAAATAATACAAAAGTTTCCTTATAAGACCCAAATTTTTGCCTGGATTCTGGTTCTGTGATACGTGTTTCCTATTTCAACAAAAATATTTTTTAGGGTTCCGTACCCTAGCAGTAAAAACGGGATCCCATTACTAAGACTTCACTGTCTGTCCGTCCGTCCATCTGTCTGTCACCAGGCTGTATCTCAACAACCGCGATAGTTAGACTTGAAATTTTCACAAATTATGCATTTCTGTTACCGCTATAACAACAGATACTACATACAACAAACGCGATTTTTTTAGCTCGATATCAATTAACCTAGTCGATGATCCGGAACCCTTCGTGCGCGAGTCCGACTCGCACTTGACCGGTTTTTTTTAAATCTTTGTCAAGAACGTCAGAAACTGGTTCTCAAATTTATTGTAATCAAGAGATACATTAACCTTTCATCATATACTCACTTCACTCATCGCTTAACTCTGTTGCATTTTGCAGAATGGCTATTTCAGTGACTTGTAGTGGTATTAAGTAAATTAGAGTGATAGCGACTGCAATTAAGCGCATATAAAATGCTATGAAATATTATGGCATATGCACAAGAATAAAAGCGAGGATTGCGATGGCAAGGCAAGCTTTTAACTTAAAAAAGAACTTAATAAAGGCCAGAATATCCAGCAATGTTCGCAAAAATCTCGTGAAAGTGTACATTTGGAGTATAGCACTATATGGGTGTGAAACGTGGACCATGACAAAGAAAGATAGGGAGAGACTGGAAGCATTTGAGATGTGGTGCTGGAGGAGGATGGAGAGAATAAGCTGGACGGAGAAAAAAACTAATGAAGAAGTCTTGAACTTGGTAAAGGAAAAGAGAAAACTAATAGAAACAATTGAGAGTAGAAGAGGGAGAATGCTGGGACACTTGATACGACACGACAGTTTCATCAGAACGATAATAGAGGGAAGAATAGAAGGAAAAAGGAAGAGAGGAAGACCAAGAATAAGCTATATGCATCAAATAAAGCAAAAGTTGAATGTTGCGTCGTATCAAGAAGTCAAGAGAATGGCGGAAGAGCGTAAAGAATGGAAAAAACTCCACCGACAAGAGCTTGGCTCTTAAATTAGATGATGATGATGCACAAGAAATAGTCCGAGTAGAGAGATCCTAGACAAATGGAGAAAGATATAGATAAGATAACTCTTTATCGGATATCGCATAAATTATTCAAACATTTGTTTAAATTTAATGTACGCTGTCTTTTCGCTATTAGCGATATCTTCCAAACAATTTATGGGTAAATTTTAACGCTCACAGTATTATTTTATATTCTTATAAGATGGAATAAGAAACCAAAAATAGCGCACGGGCGGGACTCGAACCCGCAAACTCTGGCTAACCGGTCCAATGCTCTTTCAAGCAATCTTTCAATCTTTTAATAAAATTCAATTTAATTTACCACATTACTCTGTTAGCCTGATAAGCATGCTGTGTGTAAGCGCTCTTGGAGTTGCAACAAATTAATTTGCCTAATTTTGTATTTGATTTTAATGAAATGGTTGTAGATCTGTAGTATATAAAATAAATAAAATAAAAAATAAATTGAGCTACCATGCTGTCGTTTGGTCGGAATAAATAGTGACCATGCTTCGGCCAACAAACGAATAGCAATTAAATCTCTATCGCTTGTTAAGTAATCACCCTGCGGTTTTTGCCACTGCACAGAGTGGTGCATCGTTAATATTGTCTTGCTATTTCAACACGTGCTTCATACGGTTACAAAGTTTTAGTGGCCGGGTAATAAATAACGGTATAACGGTATTCGAGAACTGATAACTTTTTATTGTATGGACGAAGATCGTAAGGATTGTGGACTGAATATTGGAAGGGAGCTTCAAATCTTAAAATTAGTGCGAACATAAGCTAAGATATTATGTTAATTGTAAGTATTGTGGTAGTTAACAGAATTAAAAGTAAACAAAGAAATCCTATTTTGATCACTTTAACAGACTTTAAGACCTTTTAAATAGTCAGATAAAAAAAATATATAAATCGACCTATTTTTAATCAGTATTATATTTACGTATCTACAAACAGGTAATGTCGTTTTCAAATTAACTATACTGTATTTTAATTTTAATAAAAAATAGTATCAGTTCAACTGTTAAAAAGCAACTTCCGTGCTTTTTAAATGTAAAAATTTTCACAAAAACATCTAATGAATTCCTAAATAAATGTCCCCATACCGAACGGCGCTACAAATATTTTAACTTCAGACAATAATGTTCTATGAATATGTATAGTTCGGATTAGCAGATCTCGATATAAATACATGCATAATATAATCGCTGGCGTAGTAATAGAATCTGTGTTAACATAAAAATTTGATAGTTTTTTTTTCTATCAGCAGCATTTTGGGGTGTGGTCCATGTGATGTTAAAAATACAATTTAAAATTAACCAATTATCTTATGTTTCTGAATGAGCAAGATACTAGAATATATTTTGTCGTTATTATTTAAAAAAAAAAATTCATTTATTTCTGCTTTTTCTGGAAGATCTGTTGCATCTTATTTATTACTATTAACAAGAATCTAATAAAGATGTTTATGCCTCATTGGTTACCTAACTAAACTGGGTTGTGGTGAATAGTTAAGTAATGTCAATTCGCCAAAACTCATACAAAAAACTTATTTACATCTTTAATTGTAATTTGCTACCGAACCACATTCAAAATTTTACATTAAATATTTTTAAAAGAATTATTTTTAAAGTGCTGGTTGAGAACTGTTTTTATGACATTGATGAATTCACAAAATTCTGTCGTGATGGCCATCTTAAACGAATTGTTATCAACTAATACCTGACATGTTATCTATTTCTATTTTTATTTTATTTTTTCAACTTGACATGCATATAATTTTGTGACATTTACGTTATTATTAATATTTTAATTTTATTTAATATTTAAATTTAAAACTCTTACCAATCAAAAATCAATGCTGGACATATATATTTTTATTAATGTATTGTTGCTTATTAGTTAATATTGCATGACGACGAAATGTTTGCTTATCGTTATATCGATGAAACATGATTGTTCACTTTTACTAATGATAAGACCTGATATATGTACTTACCATGTTTTAATGCAAATAAAAAATAATCATTCATTCAATCATTTGCAGTAAGTAAGCTCTGTGTATAGGTACGAAAATAGAACATTATTTTTTACCAAGTAATATTAATATAATGCCTATATCTTACTAAATAAATAAAATAAAATCTTGGACCACACTAGTATTAAAAATAAACTCCATGTGTTGGTAATAATTCTATTTCCCTAACATGACAATTATTTGTACAGTAATCAAGGCAGTAAATATACGCGGGATAGTTAATACAATACAATCAATATCGATCTAATGTCAAAACTATCTATCTGACAGGTCTAGTGCTGACCATGCGTGCTAGTGTTGTCTACCATAGTAATGCTATAATCGATTATCCGTCTAACACTAGTAAGACGGTATTTAATTTGAATTTATAATTATTAAACTAATTTGCATAGGCATTCTGTTGGTAGTCATAGGCCGTTTTGTTTATCGCATTTCCACAATCGTTACATAAAATTTGAAGTAGCCAAGAATAAATTAAAAAGGATTCCTAATCAGCTGCTCAATTATGCATTGAAAATAATCAGGATGTAAAAAAAAATATTTATTTGAATGTATATCTAATGAGACAGTAAACAATAATTTAAAGAAAGAAACAAGCAAAGAAATTTCGAAGCATTTCTTACTGGTATGCAAAGTTTCTAAAGGAGCAAAGTGTGAAAACAAAGTCACAAAAAGTTATATACACGTTTTTAGCAAAGTAAAACAGACAAAACGTTTTCGTCTTAAGAAAAAGTAATTAATTTTGAAAGTCGTGTAAAGTTATAAATACACGTAATTACCTGTTGAAAACAAACATGAAAATATAAACACATTGTAGAATAACAACAAAACATTGTTGAAACCTGGTAAACTCGTAGAAAACAAAGAAGGAACATAAACACATTGTAGAATAACAACAAAACATTGTTGAAACCAGATAAACTCTTAAAAGAGGGGTGTTTCTTTCTTAAACTTTTATTTCTTTTATAAACTTGTGTGTTCATTTATATGAGGGCTTGTATTGTATACTAACGGTCCCACGCAACTGTGGCGGCTCTTTTTGAGTTTGCTACCCCCCCCCCCCCCCCCTCCCGTTGCAGCGTGATGTTTTATAGCCTAAAACCTTCCTCGATAAATAAACTAGTCAACACAAAAATATTTTTTCAAATCGTTACAGTAGTTTCCGAGATTAGCGCGTTCAAACAAACAAACTAACTCTTCGACTTTATGATATTAGTAATACACTAGTAGATACACTTAGAATTTTGTCAGGAACTTTATCTTTTGTCCCGGTCTGTCCCTTGAATTTCGATATTTTCAAAGTCAAAGTTACTCTACTATTCAGGGCGACGACAAATCCAACAAAGTAAATACATGAAAATCGGTCCACCCGTTCTAGAGTTAAAAGTCGTGAAAAAACAAATCAGTCTAATAGTCGTCAAATTCATGGGTATCGGTTATAGTAATGGCTAAAGTGCGAGAGTGCAATCAAGCCTTAACAACTAGCCTTTTTTGCGTCTAACCTATTTTAAACACTTCCTTTAACCCTTTCAATTCCCACAGTAATCAAGCGATCCCTCGGTAGCTAATAATCGGCATCTCTGGAGTTCCAATTTGCAATCAAGACGATTGTTTGACTCCTGTTACCTGTAATAGTAGCCAATAGAACCTTACTACTAGTATTACAGGCAGACAGGTTAACACTTATGTGAATGTACTACTAGTTTTACTTTGCTTGTTCAATGATAAATAGATGTTAGGTACCTATAATGTTCTGGTCTTTGTTGGTTTGAGGAGTGATGTTGAGTGGTTAATTCAACGGTTAACGGTTTCAAATTCTTAACATTGGCAATAAGTTAACAAAAAAATTTTAATTAGCATCTCGATCTGAACGATTATAATTCAGGAATTCGAATGCGTTTTAGAAATCATAGTAATGATGCTTTTTGCAGTTTTGTGAAACAGACAACCACAAAGAAACTTAGCCCTTGATCCTTTTCAATATTTTAGTACCAAAAGTTAATCCTAGATGAATGACGCTTACATTAAAATATTTATTTTACCTAAATCTTATGTTACTTTAATCTAAAAACTTACGGCCTGTTTTACAATATGCTAATAAGATCTGGTTTGTGTTAAATGTCCCATACTTCATACGAGATAATGTTCTATATTCATTGGTTAGCGTTTATTCAACGATGTTAAAACAGATTTTGAAACCAATAGTAGGGCCTATCCATAGCTCTCTTGTCTCAATTGTAGACGTGTTGTACTCTAACTAGCGTGGCCACAGAGGTTGTCCTCAATCGAGAACCCTCTACGATTGATGTTGAGACTACACTGTATTCTAGCGTTGCTGCTCAATAGTCCACTATCGATAGTTAGCAATTTATTTAAACCAAGAACAGCAATGGACTGAGAACACTACCCTGCGGCACGCCAAGGTTCTTTTGACGAAAATCTCATCTGTATAAATCAGATCCGCTTTCATCAACCGGTGTAATCCAGCTACATTAACACATCAATGTCAATAAAATCAATAACAACAAATACTATCAAAACACAGCTATATTCTCGATAGTATCGCTCAATATCGAATGCACTAGCGTTATTATTGATACTATTTGTACTGAATATTGCAATAAGAATCGATACTATCGATAGGTAGTTTTTCCGATAGTCACCTTCAATACTATCAAAAGTATTGTAGTATATGATGCTATTATCAAGCTAAGCTGTTTCTCATCTTTAAAGTTTACTTTCGTTGGTCAATCTATCGACAGTTAGGGAACGCTAGTGTATTCAGAGTCCGGGCTACTAGACTACATTGCATTTGTTTAGGATTGGCTTGCGCTGTGTCAAAGCATAGGGATATAGTGAGCGTCACTTTATTTACACTTTTAGTCAATGATGAAAATATTGGTTAAGGTATGTTTTCTTCAAAACTCGTACAATCGTAAATATTTAACTGCTGGTAACAATTGAAGAAATCACTTGTATAAGGTTTAAAGTAATGTTTTTTTATTTTTGTAAAAGCTCCGGTTGTACAACAAAGTTTGAAAAAACGATGTAGTTTTTAATAAGAGTAGGAAATGAAAAAAGTATTCAACTTAAATTTTAAATAAAATGAAATTCCTCGATGATTGTGCACCAATTATGTGAATGGTCAACTTTATTTTTCTATAAAACGATGGTAAAGTTATATTTATGAACTTGCTAATTTGAAGAGCATTGAAAAACCTTTAAAAAAATACGTTTCACATTTTACAAAACAGGATTTTCTTTCACATTGCACGTGACTACCTTCACTCGACTGTAGTGCATGAAGTTCCCCTAAGTACACTCAAGACGACTGTGCAGCCATTTTGAAATTTTGCAATATTCAAATGTTTTGCATACTAAGTTATTTCGGTCGATTCAACGGTGTATATAATGATCTTGTTCAGACGTGTTTTATATTTGAACTGGGAAATTCAGTAGAAAACCAAGTAGTAGTATAAGTTTTAAAATTTAATTTTACAAGAAAAGTGCTTCTATATTACTAAGATTTGTTATTGAGCTTTGAATGATTTATTGTTAATAATTAAGGATGGTAAAATGATTTCAAACTAACTTTGGACCTACTTCGTAATCGTCGAAAATATAGGAAATTATTTTTAACCTCCAACGCAAAAAGAGAGGGGGTTATAAGTATCGTAGCTCTATAACAGATGAACCGATTTTCGGTAAGCTTTTTTTGTCATAGATAATTATCCTGGGTGTCTTTAGTCATATTTCATGAAAATCTGACCAACCGCTTGAAAATATTTAGCTCTTTTCTAGTATCAAGTTTCCCGATAGTAATTGATGAGGGGATTATGTCCTATTGATTCGAAATTGTTATGTTACTTAAATGATATTGAAAGCATGTATGTATGAATGGTATGGTATAGGTCAGAAACAAATACCTAGGCAAGAAATAAGCACCGCATTTTCTCTAGTTAATGATACTTCATACAAATTCTACACTCAGACAGAATAATAACTTTGAGTAGGTACAAATGGAATGAATGACAAAATGAGAATAGTCTACATTATTTTCGAAGCGTTGGAAAGAAAATTCTTCTGAAATAATTTAATTTAGTGGACTATTAATCCTTTGGAGAAAACGTTCTATGAAATATTAAATTTGAATATTAACTGGTACTGTCTATAAATCTTTATTTCACTTTAAGGTTGATGGCCTGATGCTTTATTGACCCATTTCAATTTACCATAATTTATTAACATGACCCTTGGTTTCTTTTACGAAGTTTGACAGTTATATTCATAAAAACTTAGTAGGCATGGCTTCTACATTACTCAAAGTAAGGCCTTAGCTCAGCTGTGTTTTTCAAAATCTAAAATGATTTTCTTCTTTGGTACATACAACATTTTTTTAAACCTATATCATCCCACTGCTGGGCAAAGAACTCCCCCAACACCTTCCATTGGTCTCTGTCACAACTTTTCTTAGATACAAAATCTTTTTTTATACTCATACGATGACTAAAGACATTATCTTGTAAACACATTAAAATTAAAAGAGCTATAACAAAGGCACATTTAAACGTTAAATAGGTACGATGTTTTACGTGCCCTACGGCTATTACTAACATTATTATCTAGAAGCAAAAAATAAAGATGAAATGTGGCCTTAGCAACTGTCAAAAAGACTAGATATTTTAACATTTATTCCAGTTTTGCTTAGAAATTTAACTTTCATTCGTTTTAGAAAATATTACAATTTAAATACTAAAATAAATCATTTTTAGTACCAATATATTGTTATTTTTATCATCTATACTCATACTCAAGATCATTCAGTCTAAAAAGGTTTATGAAATAGTGCTTATGTGGAGTTTATATATTATTTTTTCGTCAACAAACATTCACCTTTATGGTAATACAACAAATGACTCTGTAGCGTCCCAGGTTCGAATCCAGGGTCGCGACGAAGATTGTTTCTGGGTTTTTTTCTGTCTTAAAAAATCTCGGAAACAGCTTGGATTCAGTAAATTGGTGGTGATGACACCCCCGTGCCTCGGAAAGCACGTTATGCCGTTGGTCCTGCGCCGCTGCGCCAGATCTCTCATCGGTTATGTCGGAGCCGTCTAACTGAATTAATGAGAGTGAAGAAAAAGAGAGTGCACTTGTGTATTGCGCACACACTTGGACACTATAATATCTCCTGCGTACCTGGCCTATCTCTGCTGAGAGCCGCCGGCGCCGAAAATTGGTAGGAGAATGATATTAATACAACAAAACTTGTACCATTGGCTACATTATAGTGCTTTAATTCTTCCACAGATTTTTCAACAGTATCTGCGGTGTTACACAAGTCATTTTTTTTTCATTTTTTTCTTTCTATCTGCAATCAGCCCCTGTTGGCTTTAATCGGATTACCAAACTTATATTATTTTATTTAAAAATCGCGTTATTAACAAATAACCCTGCTTGTCCTTGTCCACAGAGTGCCATAGTAGGCTCCAGGGTAACCCTGCCCTGTCGAGTGGTGAACAAAGTGGGAGCCCTGCAGTGGACGAAAGACGACTTCGGGCTTGGAACCCATCGCAACCTAAGCGGCTACGAGCGATACTCTATGATCGGGAGCGACGAAGAAGGTTGGTTAGATAATACCTCTTATGCACTCAATTCTTCTCAGCACTAGCCCACAATTGTCCCGAAGCAGTGGTAGGTTTTATATTGGGACGTGTTTATGTGCCCCCAGTGGGTCTATACCCATGCAGAAATAAACAGTGACTTCTACTTTTATTGCACATCATACAGGGGGTATATTGCGATCTTACTTTAATCCGTTCAAGTTCCAGACAGTTCAATTCCGACTCAACTAGTTAAGTCGCCAGATTGACATTGCGAAAGTATTGCTATTTCACTCACTTGTGTAGTGCTGTCTATTATGTTATTAAGTTTTTTGAGTAAGAGGGAAAAAGACAGCTAAGAAAATTGAGTACATTTTGTACTATTTAACGAACAATATTTTCGTAACGCATATGGAAAACTCATGTACAAAATATTTGTTGCGAAACAACCTCTACCCATGGGAAACATCGCTGTTCTGAGAGCTTCAATCATTGTTTTCAAATAAATTATATGGCGGCCTTGAAAACATACTTCAGTTGGAGTTTGTCCGAAAAGAATCCGGCTCTTGAATTTTTTTATCAAACCCGCAATAAGCTCTATCGATAATAATATTGGGTTCTCTCCACGAAGTATTTTAATTCAATTGATCAGTATCGAAATTAAAGTTAAAATATTAGCCGCAAATTGCAATGTTTGAGTATTATTAGAACGCTACACTATGAAGACAACAGGATAATTTGTCGTCTTTAAAAGGGCAGTTAATAGCAGGAAGGGTAACGGACAAGCCCCAAGAATCAGCAAGCTTAAGTGACAGTGGGCAAGGCACATAGTGCAAAGAACTGATGGCCGTTGGGGCAAAAAAGTTCTAGATTGGAGACCCTTTGAAAGCACAGCGTAGAACGCCCACTGGCTAGAGGACAGACTACCTTGTAAAGATCGCAGGATCACACTGGATGCAGTCCGCTCACAACCGGTCTCAGTGGGCGTCCTTTGGCTGATATAATTATGATGATGAAGGACAGATAGCAAGGTTAATCAACTCTTTTAAAACCTTAGATGATGAATTCTTTTCGAATGCCTTTCCGTTTACTGCCTGGTTATTTTGACATTTAGTTTAACAAAAGCATTAAATAATGTTGATGGTTAAAAGTCTATGGGAAAGGGTAGGTCTCAAAAACTTTATGTGTAGGCTGGTCGGATACTTTCCGGACAGCCGTAAATCGAACATGCGTCAAGAAATCATCAGCCAAAATGTCGGGTTCATCGACACGAATATCTATGGCTTCTAATAATAACCTTAACACAATAAGCATTAAGGAAACTGTTCGGAAAATTGAATTTCGCTCACTGACGAATTGGCAATCTATTTATATCGCCAATTGCCGGAAAGTTCTTAGGTATGAAATAGTTGGAACAGAATTTTCCAAATCAATCTATTTAATCAATAACCCACTTTTATGGTCGTAACCAATATTTACTTAAAATTTTTCTTAGGGTATCTTTATTAACTTTTTGTATAGTAGGCAGTACAACAGTTAAAAATTAAATTTGCGTTAATTGCCTGTCTATTATTTTAAACATCATAGATTAGCCGTAAGCCGATTTCACCACGTTAAACAAATATTTAATTGGAATTCCTGGGTCATCATTTGATCTGTTTTTCCTCAAGAAACATTCATTCTCACATTTTCACCTGTATAGTTGACAAATATTTACTATTGTCCCCGTTATTATATGAATTCCTACAGCAATTTGTTTTACACAATCTCACAGATTACATTGAATCATTATTTTGGAATGCTTCCAGACAGACAAAAAATTACATAACCTGATATGAGCGTATGTTGAAATATTATATGACAACACATTTACTTGTGCCAAATGTCTGTATTTTTTTGCCAAACTTGTAAAAAGAGAGTTTGTTTTGGACATGAAACTGGAAATCCAAGGTTATCATAGTAACCAAGAAAGTATGACCGCTGAGGTTTTTCTTAGGTATACTAGTTAGGACCCAGGGTCTTGGAGAAAGTTCCTTTTTTTAGTATGGGTTTGCTCTTGACTCCAGCCCAAGACAAGTGCGACTAAGACGGAATCTAAAATGGAACGAGCTCGCCCAGAACACGCCTGTTTACTCTAACTTTGAATATATTCGGATTGTAATCACTAGGAAACATCGACGCGGGCAGCGAGTTCCACTCCTTTGCCGTGCGCATTATAAATGTTGATGAGAAGCGCTTAGTTCTAAACAGCGGGATATCGCCAAGGTGAGGATGTTATCCCGCGGTACGCCTTGACGAACGATGGAAAAAGGGGGCTGGTGGGTTGACCGCATACTAGCTAAGCGTACAGATCTAAAAAGTAAAGTAAAATATAGTAATCCTGTATCCCACTGCTGGGTAAAGGCCTCACTTCAAGTCGGTTTGTAGTGGTATGATCCATAATCCACCACGCGGGATTGGTGGAGGGGTGTTTGAAAGCAAGCGACAACCTTGTTAACAGATTTCATCAAGCCGTACATAGAGGCTCTGACTAGGCTTAACGACCAGTATCAACCGATATTAGCCAACACGCAATGTACAGTTATCATAACTGTACACTAAACAACAATATGGAAGCTTTTTGTAAAACACTGACAAATTATAGATGCGAACATAAGATAAAGAATTCAAATTAAAAATAGTACTCCTTAAATCGAATAGTTCATGCGTTACGCGTTTGCTATGTTATGACTCAGTAAGAAAACGTTTTTGCACCAACGCGATGTATTTTTGAAGCAAAAACGACCGGGTGTGAGATATTTTTTATTCATAAGGTTCCGTATTCAATCTGCCTACATATTTAACTAAATATTAAAGGTATTTTACTGGTTTAATGCAGATTTTATTTACAGATATTTAATTCTAAAGACTGAATAATGAGTATTATGATGTTATTTTTCATTTAATTTTAAATTAAATAATATTTTTTTAAGTCTTTGAACGTAAGTATCAGATTGAATTAAGTATGCAAATTAAATTAACTGATTGAAAAGCTCCTTTTCACAAGCACACTAAATCTTTTAGACAGTAATCTTATCTTCATCAAAACTTTTTAATTCGGAAAATAAAACAGTTAATTAATTACGAACAACAACAACAGTCTTTTAAGGTCGTTCTTTGCATAAATTAATTAATCTGATCACACTTAACGGTCTTTTACAAATCCTTTTTCTACGATGTTATAAATGTGAAAGTGTGTATAAATAAATGCATGTTCTGTTTTTCGTTTAAAATTACTGAACCGATTTGGATGAATTTTAACACAGAGATGAAGAAATATGGAGACGTAATAATAAGTAATATTTTAAAAAAAAGTTAATAATACCTTAGTGGATTAAAAATGGGCTGAAAGTTGGGATTGAAAATTCCAATATTAGCAATAAGTCTTAAATGAAACATTACAAGGAACCCTAAAACTTTGACTATCTGGCACATACGTTGAAAAATGTGGCGCGAATGAGATATTTAGGTAAATAGCTTTTGAATTATACGTCTGTAGTAGTTTTGAGATAAAATTGTTATTGACGAATAAATAAACTTTGTAAAAAGGTTTTTAACCGAGGACTCTTAAATATTCAGGTGCATTTCAGCAAGTCAAACTTGGCAGGTTTAAATACCTATCAGATATAAAAAGACTAGTAACCTGTTGAATAAATAAGTTTTTATTTGTTTTGCTTTACATAAGGGCACTTGCTTTCTTTACGTTTCCCTTATGTATTCAATTAGAAAACAGGGTGATTGGTTTCAAACTCAGCATAGCTTATCTGCATAATATAGAGCTATAGATGTTTTATTTTATCAGCAAAAGATGGCGCCGTACCTTTAGGAAATACTGATATACAGCAGTGGATAACTAGATACCACCAACGTAAATTAAAAAAAATGATCCTTAAGAGTCCCCAATGCCATCTAGTGAGAGATTTGAAATGCTATGAATATATAAAATCATAGAGAAAGAAAATTGCTCATTGAAATAATCTTCACTTTAGTGTAGCCGCTCTGAGTATGTTATTTTGACGTTTCAATTTTGATACAAAAAGATGAAAAGGAGTTCAAAAATTCCTGACTGACAATTTTCCTATGCACATTCTGTTAAATTTGTAAACGGCAGAGTAGCATTCTCAGAGCATCTAAATTATAGGTAGCTTAAGATAAATAGTTTAATATTTAATATGTCAACCTTTTTTCTTCTTAAAGGCTATGATTGACAGGGATACTGTGGAAAATATATAACACTACACAATGGAAAGTAGTCCAGTAACTACTACAAAATAAACTGTGCCGTACGTTTACCACCTCGTATGTCCATCAACATTCGTTATCGCCCTAGATACTGCGAACAGCGTTTTTCATCGAGTTTCCTTGAAAGCTATTGAGGATTCTATTTCCATTTGTACGTGGGCTCAATGCTTGCGAATTGAATAATTGGTTTATTTATACTTGATGCTACGTTTTACATGACGGCTGTAAGGTATTTTGACAGCAGATATAAAAACAGG
Source organism: Pyrausta aurata (assembly GCA_963584085.1). NCBI lineage: Eukaryota > Metazoa > Arthropoda > Insecta > Lepidoptera > Crambidae > Pyrausta > Pyrausta aurata. The sequence continues at coordinate 4,634,663 of OY757277.1, forward strand.
CGCGGAAGTCTGGACATAGTTCCGCGTTTAACCACTAGGTGGCGCTCGAAAAATTTGGAACAAAATTGGTATTTTCATGTATTTATTGATTAAGAACAATGTTTGAATCAAGCTTAAAAAGTTACAATTTTTTTAAAAGATTTATTAAAGATTTTGGCTACGTACCTAAGTTAAAAGTATATTCGATGCAGCAAAAAATCTGAATATTGAAATTATCTACGGAAAATGTCAAAAATATTGCTTTAGACTTCCAACATAGGGTTGAAGAATTTGATTTGCAACGCAACCGTGACTCTGTGACAGACGAGGAATCTAACCACATGTCTTACGCCATCCACTATCAACAGGCTTGTTAATGTGACGGTGGCCGAGTGATATAGGCATGCGACCGGATAGCGTAAGACACGGGGTTCGATTCCTCGTCTGTCACAGAGTCACGGTTGCGTTTTACAAGTGAAATTTATATCATTTTACTATTAAGTCAGTTTCCACCAAACATTTGCCATTTCAAAAGCATTTAAATGGAAAACGCAGTTCCGATGCAAAACCAACAGCGTGTTTATTCCCTGCGAATGTAAAATATTACAAATATTTGATTAAACTGCGAACAAGACTACAATTAAATTAGCAACTGAGTAAAAAAAGTCGTCAAGCGTGAGTCTTAAAATTGCCGGTGGTTTTTCAAAACAATATGTGCTCCATAACTGACATCATTAAAAAAAACTACAATATTGGTTGTATGTCACCATGATATATAATAGTCCTCTTAGCCGATTTCGACTACGGTGGCCAGTCACAAGGACCAACCGACTGCGCGGGACATATTATAGTGCACAAGTGTGTGCGCAAACACAGGTGCACTCTCTATTCCTTTCACTATCATAGCCCGATGGGACAGCAATCTGACACGACCGGAGAGAGATCAGGCGCAGGACCAACGGCTTTACGTGCTTTCCGAGGCACGGGGGTGAAACACCGCCAACTTCCAAACTCCGGGCTTCCCTGAGAATTTCTGAACAGAAAACTCAGGTACATATTTTTTTGGCCCGACCCGGGAATTGAACCCAGGACCTCTGGTGCAGCCGTCGCTTTAAAATGCGACTCTAACCGCTGCGCCACCGAGGCAGTTTAACCGCTTGTTTTTGAGATTAGCGTTGTTAAACAAACAAAGAAACTCCACAGCTTTAATCATAGAGCTTTAATCATTTATCAATTAGTTAATAGATTTTAGTGTAGTAAGTTCGAAGAACTTGTGAATAAGTATTTTTATGGGCTTTTTTTACTTCAAATGTAAATAAATTTGATAGAAAAATATTTTTACTTCCATCCAAGTTCAAAAAGTTCTACCATAATATTTTTTATGCGTACGGAACCCTAAGAAACGATAGCAAACCGCCCTCTATAGGGAATCCTTTTTAATAAGTACAGTCAAGGCAGTTTCTCTCTTGACTTAATAAAAAAGGAATGAGCTAACAGAAAATTCAGTAGACTTTTTTGGACTCCAATAATGTAATTAACTGAAGGGCAGTCGAGTACAGAAGTGCTCGTCTCCAATTATATTTTGTTTTAAAGGTCTGAGTTTGAAATTGATTGAAATCGAGGTCGTTTAGAAATAATGATCACGATCTTTGTTGTTTTTTAAGAATTCATTATTCAGATGTATATGAATCTTTGGAATTGATTTTTTGGGGCTTTCATTTTTTAAAGGATTCGTTAAGAAATTGTCACTTTACTGATGACCAAAAAATTGCTTCGATTTATGAACATAATTTGTTTTGGTTTTATTTTACGATCGAGCGTATGAAATCGGATTTTAATCGTAAGTAATTAATAATTGTCAAAAGGAGACAATTATATTTTAATAATGTAGCACATACAGTTTTATCCAAGCTATCATATCAGGTAGGTACTTCTCTTAACGACCTGTCGTTTGATAGACAACATGGCCACTAGAACTATATCATTATCGTAATGTAATAGGTAATGGCAACCACTCCATTAATTTTGCGTCAGTCGTACGTCCATAGCGCAAAATTTATAGTCAGTTCATTTCGGACACAAATTCAACTCCTTGGATTCTTCCAAGTTACTTTAAGGTCACTATAGGGCTTAATGTGACGGAAGTTATATAAAATTAGTGTCACATACGGCTTGAAAAGTACGGAAAAACTAAATATAGTGTTAAAGAAAGCAAAGAAATACCCCATCGGCAAGAACTAAGAACTGAATTCGATGATGTTGATACCTAAGCAAGCACTTGCTAAGTAAAAAAAAACAATTTGCTGGAATAAAAATAACAAATTTAAGCTTAGCCCTAATTCGTTCGACTTTTGTAGAACTAAGTGAAATATTTTTTTGAACCTAAATAAAAAAAATACTTTAAACATGTATTTTAATAAACACCGACACATGTATTTAAGTATTTTTGGAAGACCGTCATCATCGTTGTCTGCAGGTATTCGTTACATAAGAAAGAAAATTTCTTAATACGAAGACAATTGTTGTGTAATATCACGGAGTATATTTTCTTATTTTAATGAACTGTTTGCTCTCTTTGTCTTTTATCACAATGGACGTCTGTTTACATATTTCACGAGTAACGCAGGGGATGATAGATGGTGATTATGGAGGATCAATTTGCGGTATATTATCAGTGGCTTGAGTGCTTCATGAATTGTTCTTTGTTATATGGAATGTTGTGTAGATATCCCATTTAGTAGGTCAGTTTACTAGGAGTTAATAAGATTACAATAACTATGTATCATTAGAAAAGGTTACAAAAAAGACACATGAATTACGTTCGTATTTTTTTTCAAAGCGCTTTTTTTATGCTGGAAACCATTTTATTTTTTTAATTTGGTGTTTAAAATAAATTACCCATAGTAATAATATGTCGATGAGAATTCGGGACCACTGAATGAATTTGAATTGTATTTCATAAAAAAATGGATTCAAAAATTTATGGTAGCGACTGTACTTCGTCTAAATTTCTGCTAACGCAATTTTACTAACATTATTTTATCGCGTTGCCCTGTATTAAATCCGTGAAGATCACTTTAATTTTCTTTTTCTTTTCCACCATTTTTCAAAGTGGCTTGATTAAGTTTTTATTATATCTATTTAATCAAGTTTTTTTAATTAAATTTTTTATCATGGTCAAAAGTTGCTAATATTGCTTTCTAATTAACTTACGGCTTCTTAAAAGTGAATATATTTTTAAAAGTACTACTAAGACTAGAGTTTATTAAATGCTTAGGTATATTATGGTGAAGGCAAATCTAAAATAAATATTTCGTTTTCATTCAAAATTCGCCAAATTATAGAATCAAACCTGTTTTTTATGACCACTTCATACTACAAATAGCACTCTTTGATGTGAATGATATTTTTTATGCGTACGATAGTGACAATGAATGCAAGAGGCAAAGTGTGAAACCACCATACTATCATCCCTAATTTTATGTTTTTATTGGAAAAAACTCCACCGGGTATGAGCCTAGCTCTTTAATTTGATGATAATAAAATTAATGACTGATTTCACAGTACATATTTAAATTGGTGGCTGTTAAGCAGAGAATGGCGGAAAAGCGTAAAAAATTGAAAAAATCTCCACTGACAAGAGCTAGCTCTTTGATGGTGAGTAAGCAAATATGCACCACCTAGACCTGATCCAAATCTGACACCAAATGCGATCGAGGTCAAATAACCGCTTCACCATCATCATCAAATTTAAGAACGAGGCATTTTTAAATATCTGTTTAGCCATAAATAATAAAAAATCATCCTATATTGTTTTAAGAAGTATTATGATTTCCTACTACAACCAAAATATTGCAACAAATGCTCAATTTACTTCTTTTTAAAATAATTGTTTTTTTTTGTTACAGGCGATTACTCTCTAGACATACGAGACGTAGCCTTAGAAGATGACGGCAAATACCAGTGTCAAGTCAGTTCTGGACTGAATGGTAAGTAATTGTTGATTTAAATAAAATTAAAAAAAAAATGTATACTCTCATAAATTCGTATTCTATTACAAACTAGCGAACTACCATGTAAAGCTAAGCTTGTAACAATCACAGGATCTCACTGGATGCAGACCACTTGCGCCCGGTCGTTGTGAATAATCATGGGGCAGGCCTAGGCAGGGCAGGATCAGCAGTGTTTTTCGTTTTTTCAAAATACTTAATAATTATTCACAGGTTCTCCTTTTTTATACAATAACCACCTGTGCAAGTGCCAATTCGATCAGTAATTTTTTACTTGCGTCTGAAGGATAAAATCGTAACAACAATAATCTATAAATAATGGCTGCTTAATAATACATACAAGCTGCTTTATAAAATATATGGAGTATAGCATTGTATGGAAACGAGACGTAGACATTGACCCAGCTTTAGTGTTTGAGATATGGTGTTAAATAAGAATGGAAAGAATCAATCATTTTAGATTTGAACGTTAATTCCACGACCACCATGATCATTGAACTGGTAGTCTCATCTCACACAAAGAAATAATATCATTTTTCTGATATTTTTATATAATACATTTTTTTTATTCAACAGGCGAGCCAGCCATCCGCTCCCGTTACGCGCAACTCACAGTGCTGGTAGCTCCAGAACCACCCCGAATTATACAGGGTGCGTTCATAGACGCCACCGAAGACCAGCCAGTTGATATTGAGTGTGTTTCCGTTGGAGGCAAACCAGCGGCTGAGGTGAGGACAATAATAACAATTTAATACCTTTTTTAATTGACATAGCCGCCCCCAAAATACATAATGATAAAAAATCAATATCAGTTACAATACACGTAAAGTGTTCTTAGCCATGTTTAATGAAATTTTGTTCTTTAAATATGACATGTGTCGAGGGGTTTTTAAAATGTATAATTTTGGATTATATGTTTGTTCACAGATAACTTGGGTAGACGGCAATCAAGCTGTGATCACGAAAAACGTTGAAAGCCAAGTGGAACTGATGTCAGATGAGCAGAGATACCAAACAAGGTTATTCCAGCATAAATATTTATCAGTATTGAATTATTTTTGAGTCGTGAAAAGGTTAAGTTGTCTCAAAAATACTCAACAATTCCTAACTTCGATTCTTTCATGAATATTTCGTTATTAATGACTTGCACTGATTTGATGTATTTAACATGATGCCTACCAACAAACTAATCTAACTTAATAATTTGTCTCTTATTTTTTATTTTTTTATTTGTGTATTCTTATTATCCACAACCCTGTATCTTAACTATATTTACTTATATATTTATTTATTTTATTTTGTTATATGAACCTTACAGTATCTTAAGACTGAATTTACAACTAGATTTGTAACTAAAAACAGTTTACGTAAGAATTTTCTATTACATCTATTTCCCCTGTTCAACATACAGGGTGTCAGAATGACCCACCAACTAACTAACAATTACATCCAATCAGGTCGGTGCTTCGCCTAACCCCGAAGAAATCCCACCACAACCAGACAATCACGTGTCAGGCTCAGAACACCGCAGACAGAGCGTTTAGAGTCGCCACCGTACATATTGAGGTAATTATCTGAACTTTGTAATACAAAATCCTACTACTATTATAAAGGCGAAAGTTTGTAAGTATGGATGTATGGATGTTTGTTACTCTTTCACGTAAAAACTACTGAATGGATTTGAATGAAACTTTACCAGAATATAGCTTATACATCAGAATAACATATAGGCTACAATTTTTGAGGTTTCTAATGTGAGGTCGTAAAAAAACACATTTTATGCGCTACTAGACGGGACGAACCTGAAGTCCACGCGAACGAAGTCGCGGGCAAAAGCTAGTTTTGACATAAAATTAAGATTGTTATCATTAAATTAGCTAAGTACGCTAGGCTAGGTAAAAAAAAATAACTTCGGCGGTTTACTTCTAGGCACTTCATTAAGTTTACGAATCAAAAGTCAAAACTCAGGTTTTAAACAAAACACAATAGCTATTTATCGGTAAGACACCACTAGTATAACGGTGTGTTTATTTATTGATTTTCAATGTTAATTTATTACGTCCTCGTACTTCATAATATTGTACTGTTTCTTTGTACACCTTATACATATAAATAAGTTCAAATTTAATAGCGTAAATTTAAATTAAAAACTTATCTTTACATTCAGAAAATGTAGTGCTTAACTCTAAATAACGAACAAGACGTATCTTTATGGAGCGTAAAATATGTCTTTTTATGATAAATTAAACATCTAACGACTGTGAACGGATACAAGAAAACATCTTATGTGCTTGTCATCCAATGATCTGTAACGTAAGTTAATGAAATAACACTCCATTAACTTCGGGGAAATATTATGACGATATTTCTTACAAAAATACGTTCTAAAATCAACATAATGTGACAAAGAGAAAGGCCTAGTTTTATTTATTTATTTATTCTTTATTGCACAGACAAAATAAAGTGCAAATGACGGACTTAATGCTAAAAGCATTCTCTACCAGTCAACCATTGGGTGAGGTAAAAACGATTGAGGCGGCATAAAGGAACACCAAAAAGCAACAAAATATTATACTACTAATATACCTACTTAAATACTTAAAATTAAACTTATATAAACATACATAAATACATAACCTAGTTGCGTGATTAAAATAGCTATTTTAATGATCATTGGTTAGGATATTTTACTTCTAGTCTAATAATTATTTCTGGTTAGGATACACCAAAATATGCGCCAGAGAACACACCAACTGTTTTCGTTTCAAAGTAAAGAATTTACTACTTTGTGTTACGAATACCAGACTACGATTCTGACAAAGGCGTCTCCCACAAATACTTAAACACATTTAAAAATCCATGACTTAGGAACGGACGACAGAACGTCAAGCTAAACATGTGGTATCTTATGCTGTTGGAATAAGGGTTATTTTTGAACAAAAATTTATAGTCTGATGTGCTTGCGATTGTACAATTAAATATGTTTTTATCCTTTTTGTACAGGTGAGATACGCTCCGAAGGTTGAGCTCACGATAAAGTCAGGGGTGCAAGACGACAGGATAAAAGAAGGAACAGAAGCCAGGTTTTTCTGTAAAGTGGACGCCAACCCCCGGCCTCAGATGTACCGGTGGTACATTAATGACAGCCCTGTGATTGGAGACTATTTCGAGGAGATGGTAAGATGATACTCTTCTTTTTACTTGATAATACTAAGCGCTTCTCATGAACATTTATAATGCGCACGGCAAAGAAGTGGAACTCGCTGCCCGCGTCGGTGTTTCCTAGTGACTACAATCTGAATCTATTCAAAGTTAGAGTGAACAGGCTTCTTCTGGGCGAGTTCCATCTTAGTCGCACTTGGCTCGGTCTGGAGTCCAGAGCAAACCCATACAAAATAATAAATAAAATAAGCTTTTAAGATCAAACAAACGTATACAGCCTGCTTCACAATGTCCTAATAAGTTCTGTTTAGCGTTACCTGACTGATACTTAATGCGAAATAACGTTCCATATTTTAATTATTCGTTGGTTAGGTTAGATTAGGCTAACGTCCATTTTACCTACCACTTCGGCACACTTTGAAGCGTCTATCTAGTAAATGTTCTAGACTTTTAGAAAATAATGGCTATAAAAATCTCAATGTCATTTTAAAATACCTATCTTTAGAAACCCCACACGAATAGGTTGGAGTAAAATAAATAAATAGAGGTTTGAGTTTCATGAAAATGTCATTATTTTCAACTTTTTGTACGAGAATCGTATGAAAGAGGTGCTCGTAGCGCAGTGGTGGCAGCGCTTTGGTAGTAATACCGAAGTCAACTTACGGCGCGGTCGGTGTTTGGATGGGTGACCATTCCGACCATATAAGTGACGTATATCACGAGCATCTCCGTGCTTCGGAAGGCACGTAAGCAGTTGGTCCTGGCTAATATCGGTTGATATTAGTCGTTAAGCTTAGTCAGAGGTGCTATGGGTGGCTTGATAAAATCTGCTCTCATTTGAGGTAGGGCCTTTGCCCAGCAGTGGGATGCTTACAGGCTAACTTTACTTTACTTTTTTATTTGCCATTCCCTAAAAAACCTTTATATTCTCAAACTCAGACTACATAAGTTGATACAAAACCTACAATTCTTTAAAAAAAAACGTTTCTACAACATAAGTACAGCCGCGACTCTTTTGTAAATAAACATGAGAAAGTACGTCTAGTATGGATGCAAGTTTACAAATACGTAGATCGGAGTACCTTTGTCGCAGGCAGTTTTGAAATTCAAGCATTTGCTTGAATGGCAGCTTTTAGAAGAAGTATAAAAAAGGACTTACCTGTAACAAACAAAAAAGGAATGTAATAATGTTCACTGAGACTAACCTTAAGATTCTTGAAAAAAAAAATATCTTTGATAAGTATAGCTTTAAAAAAACTATTATTATAACTAATGTAATGTTGAATTGATGATTGAAATTTTTAAGAAAAGATGAAAATATATTAAACATTTAATAAAAATATGTTAACTTTGTCAATTACTAATATGTTTGCTGTAAACATTGAACACTTGATTGGAATTAGCGTTTTCGTGGCGACTGAACATTAGCCACTGTTCTTTGCAACACGCTAGCAATCCCATAAAATCTATTCTAATGTGTCAATGAGAGATGTGCTATAGGTAAATTTTGCTCAAAGGTTTTTACTTGGTATCATGCGGTCATTCAAAATTTTACTAAGGAAGATTCACAAAAAAAAAACATCCCAGTCAACTTAAGAAAATACCGTGACCGCATATTAACCGCAACATGATGCATTTTTTTTCATCCCAGACAACTTACGAAAATACCGAAACCGCACATTAACCGCAACATGATGCATGTAGTAGGTGTGCAGTGCATTTTTCAGTGCGCTCTTAATATCGTATGCATGACCGAGTCGCAGTGAAACAGGCTGCTCCGCGCTTATTGTACCATGCTTTGAGAACTAACGAATCGAAATTGGTGAAAAATAATCAAGTTACTCGTACGTTGTACTGTTGTGTCGTAACATAGAGGCAAAATTGTTTATGTTTTTGTTAAGGGACCGAAAACGTTGACGTGATTTTTTTCTTTCTCACAATGACGATAATTATTCGTAACTTTTTAGGAGTTGAAATCAAATGGGGCGACCGCTAGACTTTATATTAAATTTTCGTGTCACAATGTTCGTTCCCGTACTCCTCCAAAACGGCTTGACCGATTATCATGAAATTTAGTGAGCATATTGAGTAGGTCTGAGAATCGGCATCAACATCTATTTTTCATACCCTTTAGATGGGACCCGGGCCAAACGGTGGGGAGTTAGTTTTGAACCATACATACTTCTTAGACGGGGCTGGGGCTGGGCTGGGGCGGGGCCAGGGCGAAACGGTGGGTAGGCAGCTTAAAACCAGGAGGGCATAGGATACATTTATTCCGTTCGACGGGGCCGGGAGTAGGGTGGAACGGGCCGGGGCGAAACAATTTATGCTGGGACCGATTAACTTTTAGAATAACGAGTCTGGGAGGGACGGGGCCGGGGCGGGTTGGGGCTGGGGGCGAAACAAAGTTCGCTGGGTCCGCTAGTAATAAATAAATAATAAATATCTGACTTTAAAAACGTTGTAGCACTCATGGTTGTTTCAGATAATTTTCAACGTGACTAGAAAGCACAACAAAGCGGTCGTCAAGTGTGAAGTGAGCAACACAGTCGGGAAGAGGGACCAGACTGTCACGTTGGATGTCACTTGTGAGTTGAAATGTTTATTTTCTCAAGGAGTTAGAACGCTCAAGATTTCTATGCTTGGTACTAGTTTCTTGCAATTTTTTTTGTACTTAAACTTATCCTCGTTATACCGTATAAAAATACAAACAATCCAGGGATTTAAAACTGACAGACTTAAAACTTAGTTTCTTTTGCATTTTTAACATAAATATATAAAAATCTATACGTATTGATGACAGAATAACGGAATTGAAAAAGGAAAACTTTGTAGCTAGTTCTTTATAAATTTATAAAATACCTATTTTCATAACATGATTTTTATTCCGTACGAAAATTGACTGAAATAGGTTTAGTAACAAAATTTTATTTTAAAAGCAGAAATGGCATCAGGTATATTTTCAAAGCCTTACATAGTTTAGATATACATGTGCGGAAGAAGTATCGTTATTATTTATTAAGTGGTCAATATTCTATGTTCATAGCAGCGTCAAAAACTAAATAGACACAGAAGGTTTTACTTTCGCTACTTTTTGAACTTCTCAACCTAAGGTGACCTCTATTCCTTGCCTCATGTCGCCAGTATTTCATTGCATTAAATAAATTTACTGAATTAACATTGAATATTCTAAATGTGAACCAAGTGAAACCTAGAATTAGATTTACTACGTGTTACCCAAACATTACATTAAAAAAACAAGTCAATTTACAAGGACCGCCTTTTTACCTTGGTGAGCGTTATTCCAAGAGTGTCACTAGATTTTTGTGAACGTTTAGGCATAAAACACCGTATATCAACCAACTGGCGACTCTGCGATTACTCTTCACTCTTTGTTTTCCCTATTCAGTCCATCTCTCCAAGGGGCGGTGTATATCAGACCGGCCGATTGAGCGGATATATTAAACATTTCTATTACAAACAACGATGCACATACAACACTATACCCTAGAGTGGGGAGGGGAAATTGCGATTATCAATCATGAGGTTTTCGTGCGAAAAGTGGGAAATTGAAAAATGTGCATCTGTATTTGAATTATGCGTCGGTACTATTGGAAAACGAAACGACATAGCGTTCAATAAAAGTTTGCAGCGTTGATGAATACCTAAACTATATTGATACATTCCATTCGAAGTTTGTAGATTTGTCAATAAATATATCAATGTTTTCTTGTTTAGATGATTTTGTGGTAAAATTGAGATTTAATTTGAAACGCTTTTATTTATCACGTATTTTGAGTATATATAAAAAAATAGCACAACAAGAATATAATACAGCTGGCAGATAATATTTTTTGCATTAAGCTTGCCATATGTACAGTCGCCAGCAGATCAGGTTTATCACTTTTGTTGCAAACTAGCCCTTATTACAACTGCATAAGTTACCGCAGTGTTTACCTTGACGCTGTCGTTTGTACATATTATATTGTCATGAATTTGAATCAACATCAAATCATCTAGACTCAACCCCTTTATTTTGGGGCTACTAAATATGTTTTTTTTTCCAAAAATTCATAAAACTGGCAATCACTGAGCGACTGTTCTCTCAATGATTGTGAGTCTGTACTCACCGGTGTATAAAACACCTTATGCCTCTTCACAATTGATCATGATCAAATTTAAGAGCAGGACTGTTGTTGGTGGAGTTTTTCAGCCCTATCAATGATAATTCCCCCACCAGATCCACCAACCTTCAGAACGAGGCCACAGAGCGTGGAAGCCGAGGTAGGATCTCGTGTGACCCTCAGCTGTGATGTGGATGGCCAACCAGCTGCGGAGATCAGATGGCTGTTCCATGAACCAGGACGCATCGGGGTAAGTGACTACCATGCTTGATAACTTTAGTTATGGGTAGGAGAGTTTACTATGATCAGCTCAAAATAATTCTAGATAATGGACAAGCTTCTTAATTGAATGACAGTAGAATTTGATAATATTTATTGCATTTGAGATTCATATGTCCGTATGCTTTATTTTGATAGAAGTTGTTCTTTAATACCATAGCGCTGTTTCATTCATTCACGTCATTTCATTTAAAAATCTTTCATAAAATCACGAAAACACAAACTTAGTTTTTGACAGATAAAACTGTGTCAAGACTTCCACCACTGGTTCTACACAACGTCATCATTTTTAACAAATAGTCATACAAATTAAAATTCTTCATTAGAATTCAAATTGACATCCCTCATCTCACCTACCAATGAGACCTAGCTCAACAAAAGTGATTTCACTAAAGAGCTGTACATACACTTCTCCAATTATTTGATGACTGCCTCTTTCCATCTAAATGAGCGTGCGATATTTCCAGCAGGTTAAAGGGAGGGCTCCCAACTTGAAGGTCGACGTGGATCGACAGACAGCTGGAAGGTACATCTGCAAAGCCACAGTGGATGGGTACCCTGAGATTGAGAGCGAAGCTACTGTTTTTATCAAAGGTTAGCTGGTGAAGACATTACTTGGCATGTGGTGTGTAAAGAGTTAAAATGCCTAAGATTGAATTGAGTAATGGCCCATGAACAATCCATTCATGAACAAGGCAAGCTTTGTTCTTTCGAGGATATTCAATGCTCTATTTATAATTTCTGGAAGATCCAAGAAGCCACTTTACTTTATTAATACACATGTATCTATAAAAGTAATGGGTTTTAGGCTTTTAAGAATATAGAGAAAGCTAAATTTCTTAGCGAGTCTCTCCGGAAATTGATTTAACTATTCGAAGTGTTATGAATCTGATAAAAAGTTTGGAGCAGGATTATAGCATGCACATGTTGGAGTGTACTAAAGTTTGTTATTTTATTTAGTATGGATTTGCTTTTGGCCCCAGACCAAATCTATTGCGAAGATGGAACGAGTCTAAAGTACTAAAGTTTCATTATTCTCGCAGGTCCACCAAAGATCTTGTCCAACCGAACCCAGCTGGGCATGGAAGGAGAAACCGTGACGATTGAATGCGCAGCGCTTTGCGTGCCCAAACCTGATGATGTGAGATGGTACTTTGAGGGTCGAGAGATCAGCATTATACAGAATCCTGTAAGTTGAAAAGTTTGTTCCGTTCATGTAATCAATATTTAATTTTGCATAGTGAGAGTGAGTAATTTCACAACATTGATGAGGTGACGCAGCCTACGCGTTAAAGAAATCACTTGCAAAATTGAACAGGCTTGACAAAGAAAGTGTCGGTGGCAGAGTGGTAAAGGCATGCGCCCGGATAGCGTAAGCACAAGGTTCGATTCCTTTTCTGATACGTCGCAAAGCCCTCTTGAGAGTAAATTTAAAGGTGGATACTTTTTCGAAGCCCATTCCAAAGTTAAATGGCTGTGAAAGTAAAGGTAAAAAACAGATTTTAATAATATGGTACATGGTAGCAATCCCGTATCTAACTATTCTAATGTTAGTGACTATGAAAGTTTAAAACAATTCACATACTATAGGCAGACCGCGAAATTGTGACCTCGCCTGTGCGGCGAGGGGTGCGGAGGGAGGGGAGACGAGAGCGCGGTTAGTGAGCGGTGCGGGCGGGCACATCCGCGCTACCCGCACCTCTTCCCCCCGCGCCCCTGTGCCCCGCAGGCGAAGTCTTAATGAAGCGGTTTACCTATGAATCCCGTATGATTTGTGATCTAATCAAATCATTTTTTTTAGGAATATGCACAGCTCGAAGAGATTTTGTCAGATGGCGTAGTGAAGTCAAGTTTGGTGATCAGAGCTAGCCAGTCGCGGCACTATGGCACTTACAATTGCAGCGTCACCAACGAGTATGGAAACGCAAACGCTGCTATTGTACTGAAACCTTTGAGTAAGTTGTTTTTTTTTCTTAGTGGGGGCTAAGACATGCCAGAATCAAACTGTCATAATTTTCATGTTGAAACTCAGATTCAAGTTCAGTTCGTGTGGCGCGTTTCAACTGCGGTCAAGTCTGTGTACACCTTAACACGTTCCGGGACACTATTCCAGATACAATAGATGTTTTATTGTTTTTACGCCTATTGACGTTCAATGTCCCGGAACGTGTTAATAAGAATTGGTTACTATGATTTCTCATCTTAAGTACTTGAGTACTTATATCATACTTAATAGGATAGATCCTATTTATTCATACGGCCCGTTTTACCATAATGAGTCCTATACTTCATACGAAAAGACGTTCCATATTTGAATTTTTAGTTGGGTAGTGCTTATTTGTTGATGGTGAAACAGGCCCTTATACTATAAAGAGAGATGCAATCCAACAGAACCATAGAAAGATCGCGCAGAACGTGCGCTCTTAATATACTTTATTAACTAAATAAAATAGTTAGATAAGAGCTCTTAATGAGCTTAGTGTCCCGAAATAACTATTCAACAATTAAGACTATTTAAGCCTAGAACTTAGTTAAGCTTTTCACTAAATAGGGATTGGTATGTAAATGGGAACCAAGCCACAGAGTACAAGATTGCAGTAGTATTAAAAATAATATTCACGTAGACTGCCTATACCAGTCATATTAAGATTGTGATGATGGTAGATAGATGGAAAAATATATTAATGGATGGGTGATGCAGATATCTAGATACAAAATGTATCAGAAAAAAAACGCATACTCCTATTTTTAGGGTTCCGTAGCCGAATGGCAAAAAACGGAACCCTTATAGTTTCGTCAAGTCTGTCTGTCTGTCTGTCCGTCCGTATGTCACAGCCACTTTATTCTGAAACTATGAGCATCACACAGCTGAAACTTGCTAGGTAGGTGGATCTTGTTTACCGCTTTTCGATTCAGGTACAAAAAGTAAGAAAAAATAACATTTAAGGGGGGGGGGGGGGGGCTCCCATACATGAAACTAAAACCAAATTTTTTTTTTTTTACTCAAACCTATACGTGTGGGGTGTCTATGGATAGGTCTTTTAAAATGATGTTGAGGTTTCTGAAACCATTTTTTCTAAAAGTCTAAGGTTTGAGATATAGACGCTTCCAAAGTGGTAAAATGGGCGTCCCCCCCATCTAACTTTTGAACTACGAAAGTGAAAATTTTGAAAAAAATAAACGATGTAGATCTCAACAAAAACTTGCAACGAAAATTGATTTGAATGAGATCGAACCAGTAGTTTTTGAGATATTGCACATTTTTATCAACCGCAAATATAACTTTGTCTTTCATACAAACACTGAAAAACAAAGTTATTTTTGCTGTCACAAAATATTTTGATGTTTTCGTTAAGAGAAAGTAAGTGGACCCTGAATTCAGTTAAGGGTGGCACGGAACCCTCAGTGCGCGGCTCCGACACGAACTTAGCCGGTTTTATTGATTGTAGTGATATCATACGTAGTGAATCAAAACAGCTTTTAGCATGAAATTCGCCTTAAAATTTTCAAACGAAAATAACTTGCACATAAATCATTTCAATAATTTACCGATTTATTATTCCATTTCATTCAAATATAAGAGAGAAAGAAAGAAATATTTATTTGCATTAAACATGGTATACAAAGATGTTAAGTTTTTCACAAAGAATCTCATATTCATATATTTCATATATTTCAGCGAGTTCACTTTAAATAAAAAATGTTTTGCAATAAAATATTTTAACCTTGCGAAGCAGTACAAATAAACTAAGACCATTTCTTGTATTCCTCTCTTTAAAAAACCTGTTTTACCCATTTTACTGTGGTGCCGTATATTTCATACGATATGCATTCTTAAGTTTGCTAATACAGAAGGAAGGTCCTAAGTAAATAGCGTAGGTTTGTTCTGTATTGTATTAGTTTGAGGTACGTTCAATTTAATATTGAGATATTGTAGTAATTTTCCCCTGGAGCTAAATTAATTTTGTCGTAAAGGAATGCGACCTTACTGTTTGGGTACAGTTGGCAACAAAAGTGTTTCCCGTTTTTTTAAATGATGGATAACTTTTAAATACATTTCAAGATTATTTTGTTGCAAAAAAAAATGTATTGTCTACTATACAGGGTGTTATTGCAAGGAGGTGCCAAATTTTTGGAGGTGAATGAGACCGTCAATATAAACAACTTTTACTATGGTCAAAATCTTAAATAAAATTTCAGGTTACCCATACAAAATCAGTCACCTACATTGACAATAATGTATAGAGAGGCAGAAAATAAAATTAATAATTGAACGATGGTCCCATGGTAAAAGTTGTTCATATTGATGGTCCCTTTCACCTCCAAAAAATTGGCACCCCCTTGCAAAAACACCCTGTATGTAAAATAGATATCGCCTTCCCGAGATAGATTGGTCTTAGATTTTTAATAACATCATATGCAATTCCTAAGACAAATACCATAACTGGTCATTAAATTCTCAAGTAGGTACTAAGTAATATGATTATCTTTTCCTTGATTATGATTAATATAAAAATGTTCAGCTTTCAATTATGATTTAACTGAGTGACTGACGTCGTATCGCAGTGTGCGGTAAAACGTAAATCCAATACTGGGTTATGTGACACCGATTTTTAATGTACCTAGATATTTTTGTTCTTTTATAATTTTTTTAACTTAAAATAAAATAAGAATGGACCTGTCATTAATTTCACGCCCCTCCCGCTTCCCCGCTCCCCTCCTGCGTTTTCCGTTTCGTATCAATACAATTCGTGTCCATGTCCATTCTTAGGAGGAGGTTTAGTCTCTTTTAATATATTTTTTTTTCATTAACAAGGGTTCTAACCAGTCAATTCTCCACAGAAACCCTTCCCCTCTTTATCATCCTGATCGGAGTTACTTCTGGCATCATAATCTTCTCGGCCTTCGTGATACTTGTCGTCATCTGCCACCGGCGCAGGAGGCGGACCAATCAGAAGATGAGTGAGAAACCAGACGTCACTGTCACAACCACTGACATTTATAAGGAGAGTGACAGGAGTTCGAACATCAGTGATTTGAAGCCGCAACTGCATCAAAGTGATGGGAGTTATGAGCTGGTAAGTTTTTTTAAAGGCAGATTTTTCAATGGTCAGATAAAACTAATATGACTGCTAAATTAATATGCGACAGTTTAAAAAAAATACAGTAACGTATAATAATAATAAAAAATGCTGACAATTAGGTCACGTTTTTTCCGTGACGTTTATTGCTAGCCATATTGTATTTTGTTCGACGAATATTTTTTATCTGGCTATTCAAAAATCTGCCTTAAAAGAAAAATATTATTTATTCCTTTTTCATTTATAACCATTGAAATCCTAGAGTATGGAACTGACGCCACGATCAAATTTCTTGCGCCATGATTTGATGCCACTCGGCATCAACGCATACTAACGGTCGCAAATTCGACATTCAAACACGGAGTACGTCACAATCTTGTCATTGAGTTACGATACATTTTTTGCTTGGCATAGTTTCTCTATACATAGTAATAACAACGCACTGTTTATTTTGTATTTTTTTTTATATTTTAAGCAAATATTGATTAATTTGATCAATAACTCAATTAGAACATGTTTTGAAAATTAAGCAAATATCCTATTTAACTATGAACAATAACTGTGAATCATAACTGATAACTTCATAAAAAATATTCAACGTTCATACTCCATCAGATCGGTCTATTTTGATAAACCCCCCCGATATGATACCAATTCGTTTTGACCAACAATCGGATCTTTCTGAATCATTGGGTTTGATTGTGTTCGCTATCTAAAAACTACCGAAATTGACTATGTTATGCGGATTATCCTTACTTCGATGGCAATGTATGGAGGGCTCGTAATAAAAGGTTATTTGGAAACTGTCCGATATGAAAATGGGATGAGTAAAAATATTATTTTTAGGAACATGAAATGTTTGAAAAATATTTTACAAAAAATGTGTATAATTTTACAATCGATTCTGTTTCTGTCGGTAGACGTAGTTTACATGTAGGAAACGCCTATTGTGTTTAAAATGTATAATATGTGATAATAACGGCCTGATTCACAATGGCTAAAAGTTCTAGTTAGCGTTATCCGTCCATTACTTCATACGAAATAACTTTCCATGTTGGAATTATTCGTTGGTTAGTTCTTATATTTATAGATTGTGAAACAGAACAGTGGGTTATGTATTGTATAAATAAAGTTGCGAGGATATAGACAATGTCTTAACTTATCCCAACTTTCGGCATTTATATTTATTTTGTGTAATATTAATGCCTCCTATAGTCCTATTCATGTTTATATCTTACTAGCGATTACAGTGAACTTCGTTTCGCCCCCAGCCTTGTCTCGCCCCGGCCCTTTTTCTAGAGTTATTATCCTACTAAGGGCTAAGACATATCAAACAAAGTAAAAATCATGAAAATCGGTCCACCGGATGGGATGGGACCAATTTTCATGATTTTTTTCGCGTTATAAGTGTTGCAAATAACATGACTCTCATTTAATTTATTTTTATTAAGAATTCATTCTCGATCAGGATTACACCAGCTCAGAGCGCTCCGACATCAAGATGGCTGCGGGGATTCCCCTCTCAGGGCCAGTCCCACTGCCGAAGCTACATGACGATCAGCTGATGCCGTTCCGGTACAGCAACGACTACTCCGACCCGACCTACAGCGATCCTTATTTTAAGGTTAGTTAGTTTTATTTCTATTTTTAAAACAATTTTTTTTTAAAACAGCTTTATAATCCATGTACTTATTTGTTGACCTTTCATTCATTAACAAAATAAGTTTTTGTAACTTTTTTTTTGATCACCTGTTTGAAATAATTAACATTTGTATTTTTTCATTATTTTTTAATTTTATTTTTGTATATTTGCAAAGTTGTGTTTTTAATTATATAATGACACTGAATAAGTAGTAGCGTGAGACATACAATATACTTTGTTACAGAAAATTAATTAAAATAAATACGAGTAGCTCTGGCTTTGCATTTCACATAAAAAAGTTTTTATTTTAAAATAAAAGTTTATCGGTTGAAATTTTATTTGTCAACAGAATCCTGCAGGATATGTATACGATTATCCACAAGGGTACATACCACCTCCAAATCTGAGGGTACAGTCACCCACGCAATTGGAAGTGCCTCAAAATAATAGGTGAGTTTATTTACTGTTATCATTATCAGCCAAAAGACGTCCACTGCTGAACATAGGCATCCCCCACGGCTTTCCACAACAACTGGTTGTGAGCGGTCTTCATCCAGTGCGATCCTGCGATCTTTACAAGGTTGTCTGTCCAACTTGTCGGTGGACGTCCTACGCTGCGATCTATCTTGAACTTTTCTGCCCCATCGGCCATCATTTACGACTTTACTTTTGGCTATCATTAATTTATATGACCAGCAAAGTCAGCTCAAAACGATCCATCTACATCTTTTTTTTTGTTTTCTTTTTTTTTAATTTTTAAAATTATTATTCAGGTCTCTCCAAGGCTCGCTAACTCGGAGCATAGACACGGCATCAACGTTGCCTTTATCTGCGGGTAACAACTCACAGAGCAACTCGCTTCAGCGAACGAAATCGCCTGACGAGACTGATGCTATCAACCATTTGGGCTTACCCGTTGATGGTGAACGTGAGTATTTTTTATAACACATATATTTTTCACATATTTTTTTATAACACATATATCTTTTTTTATAAACAGCTTAATAAATTTAAAAGTGTCAAGCAATTATTTCGGAGTCCGAAATCTATACTAATATTATAAAGCTGAAGAGTTTGTTTGTTTGTTTGTTTGTTTGAACGCGGTAATCTCCGAAACTACTGGTTCAAATTGAATAATTCTTTTTGTGTTGAATAGTCCAGTTATCGAGGAAGGCTATAAGCTATATAACATCACGCTACGACCAATAGGAGCAAAGATATAGTGGTAAATGTGTAAAAAACGGGAGAAAGAAGTTACTATTCCTCGCGGACGAAGTCGCGGGCAAAAGCTAGTTTTATATAAAAATGGAAAAAAAAAGTGGCACTTCCACCCAGATTATTTGTTTCTGTTTTTTTTATTGTATGTTATTACATTTTTTGACGATGAACATTACTATCGTATTTTGTTATATATTTTTTTAAAGAAAAAAACCTAATATTTTTTTCTCCTACAGCCCAATTACCAATCTACGCCCAACCAAACGCGAAGACACACGGGGGTGTGGATTTGAGATACGCAGCGACTTATGGCAATCCATATTTGAGAAATAGCTCTCTTGGTAAGTTATTAAAGACATAATGCAGTAGATAATATAAATATATATTTTTTTATAATAATGTACCTAGATTTATAAATATAACACAGAAAGACTGATGTGTAGAATTAACATAACATTACCGGTTTGTCTATAGGATATGGTAACCAAGTGCACACAGCGAAGCCAGCAGCAACTCCTGCGCCGCCGCCATATTCGGCTGTCAGAAGTTCCGTCGTCATGCCCACTGGTAAGTAAGTGTTGCCAAAAAAAATAGTTTTTTTTTTTGTTTTTGTGTAGACAAGAATAACGGGCAAATCTGTTTGAGTTTCTTTTGTTGTGATATTATTTTAGGGCCATAGGTGTCCCACTGCAGGGCAATGGCCTCCCTACCCTTTTTCCAATCTTCACGGTTTTGGGCAGCTGTTCTCCAGTTGATGTTAAAAGTGTCTAGCTCGTCACACCATCGCCTTCTGGGTCCAAAAAATATAATGAAGTTCTATCTTAGTTATTAAACAAATTTTCATACATTTCGAGGCTATGCTTAGCGTATGATATTTCGATTCTAGAGTAAATATTTTTATTAGGCTGCATAAAAAAAATCGGTCCTATTCTCATCCTTCTGCCAGTACTGATGTTGCTGCTGTTGGCAGGAGGCTGTAGATACAGTATATTAGAGAAAGCTTTTTACTGGGTATTAAGAGGCGGGATACCCCCGGTTCTGAATCTGTGGTATGGAAGCCAAGAGGTAAACCACCACACTATCATCCCTAATTTGCAGTTTTGAAAAACCTCCACTGACAAGTGCCTATCTCTTACCATAGATGATGATGATGATGATGATGATGATATTCTCTTACCTTACCTAAATATAGGTCTTTATTTCTAAAATTACAAACGTTTCCTTTGTCTTAAAAGTGTTTCATGTCCCACATGGATTCTATTTTTAGCTTTTTCTGACAGTCGATTCATCTGTCTGTCGTCTTTCTTTAAAAGTTATATTTAGTATTCTGTACGTAACAAAAAAAGTTACATGAATACACTTACAACCTCAATATGGTTTATGTATTTATTGCATATTATTAACTAGATACAAATTAGTAAAAAAACATAAAAAAAATTGAAAATGAAAGGAGATAAAAGAAAAATAAAAAATAAAAAAAGATTTGTGATAAGAAACTTTAAACACTGTTCGTGACTGTACCATTTAGTAAATTAATAAAAGCAACTTCTCAAATCTACTTAAAAGCTACCTTACGTCAAGTAAATTGATGTTTTGTATAATGTAATAATCAATTAAGTTAATGAGTCTACATTCATAAGAAAGGTAGCAAAACTTTTTCACCAGTATTTTTTATTTTAAAATTAATCACTGCTATTTTTCACAGGTAATGGAAGCCAGCCTTCTCAAGCCACCCACGTATAGTATAGATGAAATGAAATATAACTATAGTATAGTTGTTGTAATATACTATGTTCCTAAATAGAATAAAAAGCGACTGAACGTGTACATATTCGAGTATAAGAGACGAATTTCCGATTTGTATTTATACTTTTTTTGCAAAGGATAAAAAAATGCCAAGTTGAGAAATGGGCGTTTTTGTATTTAAACTGATAATTAATGTCTTTAAAATAAACGATGATGCGATTATTTTTAAGATATTATTGCATGATCTTTGTAGTGACGTTTTTTATTAAATTTTATTTGACATGAATAATTTTGAGCAATAATGAGAAGTGTTAATATCATTGTAAATAAATATAGATAATATTAAATTTGTTTTTATGTACTTGCGATTGCATGTTAATATCATTTGATTTATGTATTTAATGAAGAGTATTTATAAAATCAATTGATTGAGATTTGTAACTAGGCATTTCCTGATTTGTAATTCTATTGCTCAACAAAATTATTTATCGATGTTGATCGATTAATGCAATTCCATTTTTCTCTGTAGTAGAAATAATAAAACATAGTAATTTATTAGATAAACAGACTGACTTTCGATTTTGTATACTTTATAGCGAAATGTGTTTTGAGTATTATTGACAACATTATTTTCCAAAGTTTTTGTTTCATATATCTGAAACGTATAATATGCAGAAGTAAAGAATAAAACTATTTTTTCATATAATATGTAGATTAAATATGGTGAAAAAGAGCAAATTAAAGTGATCAAAATAATAGTTACTGATAAATTTAAAACATGTCAATGATGTTGTAGTTAAAAAAATGATATTTCTGTGATAACGATAAGTAGGGGTGATTAAATAGAAAAACACTTAATTTCGTTTAATTTCTGGTTAAATAATTTTTGATAACGCAAACGAAACGAAAGACTCTTATGTTATAAAACGATGTGACGCGTATTGATTGGTCTGAGCAAAAATATAATTTATTGTTGTAAAAAAATATGTAAATCGTAAAAAAATATTGCATGACCAGTGTTTTGTACTTTGCATGCTATTATTTGAAAATATTTCATTATCATATCATACAGTTCTACCTATAAATAAACATTTGACTTCATGAAACTTGTTGTTTTATTATTTGTTAAATTCACCTGTTTAATAGCTCTTGGACGTAACATGGTGTAAGGCAGGTATGGATGTGTATTGCAGTGTTGCTTTGACAGTTAAGCTCTGCTTTTGAAGCAAATTTTTAGCAATGCCAATTTAGCCACTCAACCAGTTGAGTGGGAATTGAACTGCCTGGAACTTGAACGGATTAAAGCAAGATCGCAGTACACCCCATTGAATTAAGTAGAAATGTTTGAATATAACGTGCAATATGTGATGAAAAGTAAATGCATATGAACGCAACAAGAAGTAAGAGTGGATGAATATCAAGAACTACCCATAATTAGTATAAAGCTTGTCACAGCGTCATTTCACAATATTACTACCGGGCTTAGTATTACTACCGGGATATTACTTAACTAATAAACTTTAATAATATTGGATACCAATCACATACATTGCTCGGTTCCCAAGTACATGACAAATCAGGGGGCATATCGCTATCTTGGTTTAATCCGTTCAAGTTCCAGGCAGTTCAGATCCCACTTAACTACCTAGTTTTGCCAGATTAGTATTCCGATGCAAAAATTAAGAGTATTAATATTTAAGTCAACCTTGTAGTATTGTCCCACGCGAATCTACTGAGTGGATTATACGGAATCGCAATACCTAATCCGCTCAAAAGCAGAACTGCTTAACTGTCAAACCAACATCGCATCACACCCAGTTTCTTTTTTTTTCATATTATTTATCAAATCAATATTCAGTACTATTCGATTCAGTTAGGAGAAATAAGCAGAATCACTGTAATCAAGCTTGCAGTGTGTTGAAACGGTGGGGAGGTAGCTTAGAACCAGGAGAAGGACATATCAGTCTTTTTATCCCGTTCAACGGAGCTGGGGCTGGGGCGAGACGGGGCCGGGGCGAAACACTTAATTTTTAGAATTAGGGTGCTGTGCGGGGCTGGGGTGAAACAAAGTTCGCAGGGTCCGCTAGTACTGTATAAAACAGTATTTTGGATTGGCAATGTGGCATGCCGAACATCGATTGCATTACAATTGCAATGCGATCGCTTAGGTTTAGTTACCTAATATCCCTTCAGGCTTACTCGTACAAGTCATTAAGTTTTTGTCACCGTCTATACTTATCTCCACTACTGCATCATTAGTAGAGCCATCAAAAGCTCATTTTCTAGACTTTTTTCACGAAATGAAACAGTAAAAATAGAACGACTTGAAGCTATCGGATTTTGAGATTTGTAATTATAAAACGAGATTATTGAGTGGTGTAGGTAATGTTTATGTAATATTAAAAATAATGAATCTTCGATTGTTAATTTAAACGACGTTGAACAAGTAGTACATAATCTGCACCTATAGGTAGAAGTCTGTGGTGAAGAATGTCTGTGATATTTTCATGAATTTAACTGCTAGACCGATTTAGTCAAATTTTATCGAATAAACCTAAAGCCTTCCCCGCTAAATAAGTTATCCATCATCATCATTAACAGCCAAAGGACGTCCGATGCTGAACATAGGCCTCCCCCACACGGTTTAACATACGCCTTAATGCTAAGAAACTGCTTAGTAGTAAGCCAAAATAGAAGCGTTTGCTTTGTCTATGCCCAAATACTTATGAACTATCAAGATCACCATCTTCTACCAGAGCCAAACTTAACCTTAGCCAGACCCAGCGGTTTTTATATTTATGATTGTGCGCGTTTTGAAGAAAAAATACCTAAGGCAATGGTCATTAAAGTAGCCATTCTGACGGTGGTTAAGATTTTTTCTTCTTCAAAACGCGCACAATCGCAAATAATTAACCGCTGGTAACGACATTTAATCATTAGTTGAGTTAATCGACCACGCAACTGGGCCTTAGTGCCTTACAAAGTTTGTTCCGAACAGTCTGTCTAGTGTAATTTAGACCCCTTACACACTACATCTTTTAGCATCGATGCAGAAGCGCGTTTTGAAAACGTGCGACAGCATCGCGACTCACTCAATGAAGGAGACATTTTTTTCTTGTATGGAAGATGGGCCCACCCATAAATTGTGACGTCTAGTAATGAAACATATTATATTAAATTGTTTCTTAAAATGTCTAAAAAACATGAACAATATTAGTTTTTCGTTATCTAACGGGAATATTTGAAAATATATCATAACTTAAATCCACACACGTACCAGTTGACGCACATTTTCAGTCGTTTCTGAAAATCACAGTCGTTGAAATCTCACTGCACAGTTACACAATAACGGTTTAGTGGAATGGGGGCCGCACTTGATGCTTTTTGCTTCTATTTTTCGTTAAAAATCCGGAGAAAACAAACCAAAACAAACGGAAGGTGACGGAAAGCCAAACGCCAAACGCAAATGACACTCCAGCCATTCCTGTCAATGTCAGTGATAACTGTCAGAGTTGCTATCCGTTCCACGGCTTTATTAGATAACCATTTTATGCAAAAATCTTAAAAAAGCAATTAAAATATTTTATACGGAGATTCCAAATGTTTAAAATATATAAAAGTAGAAAAAACGTGATCTAAACAAAATCACGTACTTGAAATAATTGTTTTTGTTTTTATATTGACCAGCCCGTCGTTCCTTTACACGTATTTGTAAAGGAGGAATGGCGTGATGAAAAATAGTCAACACAACGCATCTTTTAGTTCGATTTTATTATTCCGGTTTCATTTAAACGTTATCTTTCGTCTAATTGTCTAAAAAAATAAGTTATTAATTTAGGCTGCAATGTCATTATTAGACGCTACAAGTTGCTACTGGGCCCAAAAAAAATGTCTCCTTTGGCATCGATGCAGAAGCGCGTTAGTATCGATGCAGAAGCGCGACTGCATCGATGCTAACGCGCGTTAGTATCGATGCAGTCGCCAATATTCAGTACATAATTTGTCAATTTCCAGCTTCTGCATCACGTTTGCATCGCTTCTAAAAGTCGCAGTGGGTAAGGGGTCGCATAGGCAGGGGCTTTCAATAAACTAAAGAGTAAGTAATACTATGATTGCATGTTATAAATTCAATTGCACATAGCAACTCAATCCCCAAGGAATGCGACCGCAGTAGAATCAGTACTTGCCCGTTACGTATGAATTATACAAGGTAATGTATCAGCTTTGTTGTCAGGGGTCTGCAGGAAATGAAAGAAACCTCTATCTACTTAGTTATGCTGAAAAATATATAACATATTTTTTTACTATGAAGCGTCTCAAAAATGATCTAATGTAAACTTACAAATTATTGTGCATAATCGGTATTAATTTTGTAATTAAAATGAAAGCCTATCTTTTTGTATTTAATAACAAAATACAAGATTATAAATATACAATAAATACAGTAAAAACACCTCATTCGAATCTTTAAAAAAATATATCAAACGCTCACAAAATAATGTTGATACACACAACCGCGAGGTTTTAATGTACGGAACCATCGTCCCTAAAATGGAAAATCTTGCAAGTTTTTGCTTAGGGCGTATCGATAAACCAGTCTGTCAACATTGCTGTGGAAAGACGGACAGACTGCTGACCACAATGTTATCATACCACTAGACTTAGATTGGAGTAGGCTCACTTGGAACAGACTAGTTCTAATTACATATTAGTATTATTACACACGAATTAACGCACAAAAAAAAGAAGAAAAGAAGAAGAAGTACGGATGTTTTAAATAAAAAATGAAAAGAGTAATATAATGCTAAAACTCCAAAACGGCTAAATAGGCCTATTTGGCTAAATTCAGGCATAAAGTATTTGTAGAACTATGTGTCCAGGGAATTTGTAAAAGGGTAAGGATAATATAAATTGCACTTGTAAAAAGCAACCGTGACTCTATGACAGACGAGGAATTGAACCCTGTGTCTTACGCTGAGGTCACGCAGCCTATGCGTTAAAAGTAAGCACTTACAAAATTCAACAGGCTTGTTAATGTGACGGTGGCCGAGGCATACGCCGGGATAGCGTAAGACACGGGGTTCGATTCCTCGTCTGTCACAGAGTCACGGTTGCTTTTTACAAGTGCATTTTATATTATTAGGTTTGTATAATGACAAAACACTATAAAGTGACTAATAAAAGTTTAAAAGACATGTCAAACATGACGTAAAAGACTTTTTATGAAATATTTTTAAAATCAATATAAAACGCCTCGAAAGAAGCCAGATCTTACTGATACTTCCTTTCATTAATTTAAACTAAGTAGGTACTGCTTAATTAAATATCATTCACCTTTATCAAACGCAAAGTATAAAACCAACAATTATTTATTACAGTGAATAAGTTTTCAATTGCTTTGCTCGCATTCTTCGCAGTACTTTAATTAATGGAAACGAAATAATTGATAAACTTTTATACAATGACTGGTATCGTTTAAAGTTTTCGCTCAGTTTATTTAGTTATTTATTTGATTGTGTGATCGAGTTTTAAACGATTCGTACCTGATAATTAGGTTTACAATACTAACGATGAATCTTGATTTACTTAGGGCTGATTTTTAGGGTTCCGTAGCCGAATGGCAAAAAACGGAACCCTTATAGTTTCGTCAAGTCTGTCTGTCTGTCTGTCTGTCTGTCTGTCTGTCCGTCCGTATGTCACAGCCACTTTATTCTGAAACTATAAGCATCACATAGCTGAAACTTGGTAGGTAGGTGTATTTTGTTCACCGCTTTCCGATTCAGATACAAAAAGTAAGAAAAAATAATATTTAAGGGGGGGCTCCCATACATGAAACTAAAACCTAAAAATTTTTTTTTACTCAAACATATGCGTGTGGGGTGTCTATGGATAGGCCTTTTAAAATGATGTTGAGGTTTCTAAAACCATTTTTTCTAAAAGTGTAAGGTTTGAGATATAGACGCTTCCAAAGTGGTAAAATGGGCGTCCCCCCCCATCTAACTTTTGAACTAAGAAAGTGAAAATTTTGAAAAAAATATATGATGTAGATCTCAACAAAAACTTGCAACGAAAATTGGTTTGAAGGAGATCGAACCAGTAGTTTTTGAGATATTGCACATTTTTATCAACCGCAAATATAACTTTGTCTTTCATACAAACACTATGAAAAACAAAGTTATTTTTGCTGTCGCGATATATTGTGATGTTTTCGTTAAGTGAAAGTAAGTGGACCCTGAATTTAATTAAGGGTGGCACGGAACCCTCAGTGCGCGGGTCCGACACGCACTTAACCGGTTTTTTCAATTGTTAGATAAGAAATAATCGTCAAACAAAATACAATATGGCTAATTTGAAAACGTCACCTAATTGTCAGCAGTCATACGGAACTGTATTTTTTTAAATCAGTCGCTTTATAATTTATCAGTCTGTTATGTTTTATCTGACTATTGAAAAAGCGGCCCTTAGTGACTTTAAATCTGTTTGAACCAAGTAGTAAGCTTGGCTTTTACCTAAGGTCCAAGGTTTGAATCTCGGGTGGGCAGAGCCCTAAGAAAATATTTGAAAACTGCTCGGAGAAAGCTGGTGGTGCTGGCACCCCCGAGCCTCGAAAAGTACAGTAAACGGATGTGCTTATCAACATTGTATTGTTAACATAACCGCCCGTGGCCTATCGATTCCGGTGCTGGAAGTCTGAAGTAAGATTTTTGACATTTCGCGAAGACAATTTCAATATTCAGATTTTCTGCTCCATCGAATATCCTTTTAACTTATAGCTAAATCTTTAATAAATCTTAAAAAAATATTTGTAATTTTTTAAGCTTGATTCAAACATTCTTCTCCGTCAATAAGTACACAAAAATACCAATCTGTCTCAGTATTTTTCGAGCGCTACCTGGTGGTTCTACAGGGAACTATATCGAGACTTCCGCGCCTAAGCCTGGTTTTCCTGCGCCCGATGTCCCTACGGTCATGTCGGATTGCCATCGCATGCAACTATAAGAGGAACAGTGTGCACTTTTGTATTGCACTCAGTGGTACCTGTTAATTTGCACATTTCCCGCGTGATTTTCTGATCTCTGTCGAGATCAGGGGGCGTATTGCGATGCAGTTTTGACAGTTAAAACGCTCTGATTTACTGTCAAATTAGCAATTCTTATTGCAATTTCGCATTATATTGATAACATTACTATAATATAACAATATACATATTAATATTCATACCATTTAATTTTTATTATGTATGTATTGTTGTGTGTCAAATAAATGTTTCTTTCTTTCTTTCTTTCTTTCATTGTAGTATTATTATAATTTTATTATATTGATAATATTCGTTTACACTGAGTCGGAATTGAACTGCCTCGGAATTGAACGGATTAAGTTGGATTGCAATACGCCCCCAGTCGCCATCGAATTTGACAAATTAAGTCATTAGATCCACACAAAACTTTTATTTGTTACTTTAAAAAAATATTGGTTTATTGATGATTTTGTAAAATATTTTTTTAATACTTTTCGCTGTGCCCATTGCCATTTCTCTGCATGACTTAAAGGGTTTGACTGGCAGAGAATGCTTGTAGCATTAAATCCACCTTTTTACACCATGATTAGTGCAATTTACATGAATGAAAATAAAAACCTATCATTAGCTAAGTGCTCTTCTAAAACAAATCTACTAAATTATTTGTTCTTTATGTCTCTGACACTTATGAGGTGAACTTGAATATCAAATGAAATAATAACACAAACTTTTTAAGTCGTTTTAGTTCGAGTAATTAATAAGTTCACTAACACGTGCCAGACCTAATGGGAGCTGACACTTATTTTACATTGTCCCTTTGATCGAGGGCAATGAACCTGAGAAATACAATAAATAATATTTTTAGGGTACAATAAAGCGCTAAAAGAAACTTTGTGATGTCTACACGTTTTTGATTTTATGTTTATCAACGCCACCGCCACCTAACCACCTCGCATCGTCTTTTTTGTTTCAAATGAAGCCTGTTGGAAGCCTGTTATTTGTCGTGTGCGCAAGCGATTTTTGCTAAATAATAGTTAGAAACGGAAGACCTCCAGCGTATCTAGCATATCTGTGGCGATGCACATGACATATCAACTCGGCTCCGGAACGGCTAGATGGCGCTGACAGCCTAACTCTATACAACATCCGAATCTCCATACAATCCTGAACCGCGATACGTTAGTTTTCTATCTGACTAACTATGAGGTATAGAGCACCCAGACGGTATTCCATAGGACTATAGTCCCCGACCACTAACACCTCGGTCGGCAGGAAGCGCGTCCCTTTGCAACCTGATTCTCAATGCGCCAAATATCCAAAGAAAGTACATCAGATCTACAAGTTTTTGATTTTACGTAAAATTGTCATCACCTCCACCTAACCACCTTTAGAGCCACACTAGCTTGCACCTCGCGTCGCCTTTTGTTTTCGTGTCATCAGATTAACGTTGTAAAGTGGTAAGACGCGAGAGACCTATACCAATATTTTTTTCTCCGTACCAAATGGTCACCTGTTATTTGAAAACAGTTCTTAACTTAACACTAGTTAGCCAAATAATTGTCATCCACTTACCTTGGAAAAGCCTGAAGATTACTTCTTTACTCTGAAGCCACCAATCCGGTTGACACATGTTTAATTCTTCACAGTATTGATATCACACAATCCACATACAATAAAAGTCACAAGAACAATACTGAAAAGTGGTATTATTTTACTGTTAATTAAATTACCGACGAATTTTGCGCAAATACGAAGTGTGCGCACCGAAAACCCGAGTATGACTGAAGGCGTGGTGGGGGGTTATAAAACTACCGTACTTTTTTTACGAGAACTCACTTTGTTTTTATTTTAAGAAGACTTTTATTGCTTTTAAATTTCTTTTTACCTTTTTAAAATTATTTTTAATCATATAAACATATTCATCGAAATATTATAAAAAATAAAACGAAAAATAAAACATTCCACTGCTGCGGCTGATGGTTCATGCAACATGTTTGACATTTCGCGTAGACAATTTCGATATTTTGATAGCCAGCTCCATCGAATATCGAAGGATATTCGATGGAGCAGAAAATCAAAATATCGAATGTTTTATTTTTCGTTTTATTTTTTATAATATTTCGATGAATTAAGCTGGATTAAGCTTAATCTTTAATAAATCTTAAAAAATATTTGTATTTTTTTTAAACTTGATTCAAAAATTCTTCTCAATCAATAAATACACGAAAATACCAATTTTGTGTCAGCATTTTTCAAGCGCCACCTGGTGGTTTTACAGGGAAATATGTCGAGACTTCCACGCCTGGGCTCCCCCAATTGTTAATAGCCTTATGACTAAAATCTTAGGACAACAACTGTTTTCTAAAATTGACAAAGTAATTTCGAAGATTCTCTAACCAGCAGTGGGCCTGAATCTGTGGGTCTAATGTAAATGTCTCCTTCTATTCAAAATATATGAAAAGAAACGGACTACAATAGTTATGTAACATAAAACTAAACAGCTGTCAATTACTCAGAAAAAAAAATTTCTTTGCGTGTGATTTAGTGTAGTTCATAGACAATTTAAGTGGTGATCAGGAGATGTCCCTGTTAAATTGTCTATGCAATCTTTTATTTTTTAATGAACTGACAGCTGTTTGACGTCTCTTAATCTGTCTCTTTTTTAATAATCAGGCATTTACATCTATTACACCAGTACCCCAATCACGAACATTTGACGTATTCGTCACGTTATCGTAGCGAGTTTACGTCATTCGGCAGCACGAAACACTCCCATGTCGTGTAGTAAGCTCGAAAGACTTACCGCAGATAACGTCATACTAACGTACATATGGCACATCTAGAAATAAGCTAAACGATCTATTTAATGAAAATTATTGAAATATTTTATCTTATTCGAGTGTCAAATTTTTAGTTTGTTTTACGCCGATAGAGGCGCTTTCAAATTCTCGTACAAATTATTACGTTACTATACGAATACTTTGAAACAAATATTCATGATTGGGGTACTGGTGGTAAGTGAAGACGTCTAACCAGTAACCGCCTCACTCTTCCCTTCATTTTTTAGATTTAATGTTATTTTAGTCGATGTGTCACTAGAATCAGGCCCATTGAATCCATAACCTAAAGGATTCAAGTGCATCCCAGGGGAGGGAGAAGAGACAATGGCCCTTTGCGGGCGACGACCTTCCCTAATACGTGAAACTACTATCTGTGGGATCTGCCTATGTGTAGAACCACACTGGAAGAGATACATAGCTTTGCGATGATTAAAATTACATGGCTTGGTGTCGATGGCTTTATGCTATCATAATAATAAAAATAAAATTCTTCTTTCGGTTTTTGGTAATGGCGGCCCCTCTCAAGAGAGATAGGCCAGGTACGCAGGAGATATTATAGTGCCCAGATATGTCCATACACAAGTGCACTTTCTGTTCCTTCACTCATAAATTCAGTGAGACGGCTCCCACATGACAGATCAAGTCCAGGACAAACGGCTTAACGTGCTTTTCGTAGGGGTTATCACCACCAACTTTCTGACTCCGAGCTGTTTCCGAGTCTTTTCAAAACAAAAAACTCAGAAAAAAAATTCGGGCCAACCCGGGATTCGAACCCGGGACCTCTAGGGTAGTGACCAGCGAACTAACTGGTACATTAACAAAGCAGTTTATCTATCTACTATCTACCATCCTACCAGTTAATATTCCGACAGTTACCTATACCTATATTGCAGGCAAAAATATCATAAGTCCTTCCCTAGACCCTTACCACATTATCAACAAAATACTACCTTCTGTCGTCTTTTTAATTTACTTTACCACATACTTAACTATAAACGCACTTTATAGAAATAACTAATCCACCTCAACGGTCATCTCATCAGTTCATCGAAAAAGACTGTATCTTTACGGTTTATTGAGTGATGTGTATGATATAGGCAATGTGTATAATGCAGGCATTCTATACAATACCTAGGAAATGTATAGAATGCCGGGGTCGTCCAGGCAATGTATGAAATAATATTAAATATTCAACCTTTTTTACAGTTTTTCTAGGACATGTATAGAATACCTAGACATTGTATAGAATGCCGGTTGAGCTACGCAATGTATGAAATTAATCTTATTATGCACATTGCCTGAACGTTTTAGGCAATGTATACAATGCCTAGATATTCTATACAATGCCGGATTAAACACACATATTGCCTATAACATATACATTGTTTTACCAAAACTTCATAATTTCATCACCCTCAGCAAGGTTCTTCTCACGTCTCTATATCTTTGTTTTTATTATCCCAAGATGGCTGAAAGTGTCGTATTGCCAAATATTTGTGCGACCGGTTTTACGACACTAATGCGACATTATTTTACTGGTCACGATCTTCTTATGGCCCTGAATTTTCTTTTTACATCAAATAGACCGTGGTTATTGCGTTGCAATAAAAGAAATTTATTATTTTCCATATGGCCGCCGTACCTTCGGATCGATTGAGAGGGTGGCAAGAAAATTGATAGTAAAAATAATGTTACCATGAAAATGAGTTATGGCTGTTCGATGTGAGTGGTTATGTATTACATAAAACTTATTTAGACCCAGTAAAATACCTAATATTTACGTTAATTTTCCTTCTTGACAATTATGAAATTACTGTGTTGAATGTTTTCGTGTTTTCATTGGTTGGTGTTGGGTGTTTGGTGGAATTCGAATCTACTTTGGTTGCTGTGTAAATAATATTATGGTACATAATAATATTAAGTACGAAAAGTTTGTACCACTTTTTAGCAATTAGTTCATAGCAGAAGTTATAAGCATCAGGCCCATTTTTTAACGCGGGAATCGAACCCTTGGCTTTTAAATGTACCTACCTACATACACCGGACCCACAGCACAGTTAAGGTATAATCAGGTCTTTTTGCTGTCTGTAAAAAATATTTTAGTTTAGTTTATCTTAGTAAAGCTGAGCCCAGATAAACCTTGTATTTGCCTTTTCTTATTCTGTATCAAATCTTATTTTCTTTTTCTTTTATCTTCTACTATATAAAGATAAGTTGGGTTTCCTTCCTGTCGCTATAACTCCAGAACGCACAAACAGATTTCCACGGTTTTACATTCGTTGGAAAGGTCTCGGGCTCTGTGAGGTTTTCAGCAAAGAAAATTCACACAAAACGGGGCCGGGGCGGGACGGGGCTAGGGGGCGAAACGAAGTTCGCTGGGACCGCTAGTAATGTGTATAAAAGACAGCCGTTTTAGTTACACTACTTATAACTCGGGAATGGATTCCCATGATTTTTACTTAGTTGGATTTTTCTAGCCCCGAATAAGATATTAACCATAAACCGGGGCCGGGGCAAAATCGGGCCGCTAGTTATTTTTATAAATGAAAGATGGCTGCCAGACAGCAGTGTACAACGTAAACAGTGGAAGTACCACACCCTCGACACACAATGACCACATTAATTTAACGCCATATCGTTAATTGAGGACCGGTTTATGCAACATGAAGTAATTACACAGTTTTTTTTCAGAGAATTTTTTTAAGCGACTTAAAAAAGAATAATCAAATGAATTTGTTTATCTTAATTACAAGTTAAGTACGTGTTTTTTTAGTCCTTTAAGTGAGATTGAGACTGAGAGCGGGTAATTTTATATTTTTTAACAAGAATTCTAATGAAATTATAGGTACCATCTGAAACCTCTGAATATCTCAACTAATCTAACTTCAAAATGTTAACGGTTTAAATATTTACGATTGCGCGCGTTTTGAAAAAAGAACACTTTAATTAACCAACAGTCGTTAAATAGCCATTCTGACATTCAGGCATTTATTTTTCTTCAAAACACGCACTCTTTATTATTCAACCGCTGGTAATGACATTCAACCGTCAGTTAAGTTAACTATTGATCAAGCAACCAGGCCTAAGCCGACAGTGACCGTCGGATGCGTAATAAACATTTGCTGAAGCTAAAGTCTATCGAAGTTCATTTTGTCAATCAACCATCACCGTCACGCCTTTTTACAGTAGATAGAGACACAGATAAATAATATAGAGATTTAGATATAAAATAAACATATAAATATAAAAAAGCGCCAGACAACACGCCAATCGTCCAGTTTAGTGGTAAGGAATTTTCTTCCTTGTGTTATGACGGGGGCGTCTTCCATAAATACAAAATTACATATTACATCCATGACTTAGGTACAAATGTTCGTGCACAGCTCACATTTGCCCCTTGCGGGATTCGAACCCGCAACGGCCGGCGTAATAGTCAGGAGCGTAACCAATACACCAAACGCGTCGTCAATATAACATTTACTTCATCATCCCACAGCTTCCTTCAGCCAGATCATGGCGAATAAGCAGCCATAAGCTTGTCAGCGCAGGTACCTTTACAGTGGAGTTGGCACAGCGCCAGTCGCCATCGTGCGCCGGATTAATTGATACGATTTATAGCTGCCTTTGTTCTATTGGACAAAGGCCACGCGTTAATTCATATTAGATTGTTTTGGATGGATTAAAAAAAAATGACGGGTGTTTTTTTCGGGCACGATAAAGGTATAACCACTGTATAAGAATACTGTAATAGTGAAAGTACTTTGACTTTTCACTGCTTCGAAATTTTGTAACAAATTCTAAAGGCGTGAATATTTTTTTCTGGTTTCGTGGTAAGGACTTCTTTATTGTATTACGAAGTACCAGACAACGATTATGACATTTCATTCGTGCTCACACAAATATTTGCCCCTTGGATTCAAACTTATGTAGCTAAATCCTTAATTAATCTTTAAAAAATATTGTAATTTTTAACCTTTATCCAATCATTTTTCTAGTGATCTATTATTGGTTGCATTTATTTTTACCTTTTTCTTTATAACGTCTTGTATACCGCCGTCCGTTTGCCCATATGTTAATTTATTGCCGCCGTGGGACGACCGGATAATTTTCTTCTAGACTAGCTTTTTCCCGCGACTTCGTCCGCGTGGAATAGTGACTTCTTTCTTCCGTTTTTTACACATTTACCACTATATCTTTGCTCCTATTGGTCGTAGCGTGATGTTATATAGCCTATAGCCTTCCTCGATAACTGGACTATCCAACACAAAAAGAATTATTCAATTCGAACCAGTAGTTTCGGAGATTAACGCGTTCAAACAAACAAACAAACAAACAAACAAACAAACAAACAAACTCTTCAGCTTTATAATATTAGTATAGATTAATACATTTTACCATTTTACAACGATTCGGGGAATTAAGTGAAAACATGTACAATATCGGCATTTTAACTAGTCATTGTTACGTAAAAAAACTTTTGTGCTAATGGAGGCAATTATTTTTATTTCTTTTTAATTACAAACAACGTAACTGTGTGTATTTTTAACCGACTGCAGAAAGCGGAACGTTCTTTGAAGTTCGACATATGTTTTTCTTTGTTTATTGCATCTTTTGAAATCAATCAATCAATCAGCCTGTTGCAGTCCACTGCTGGACATAGGCCTCCCCAAGGGCACGCCAAAGTGCACGATCACCTGCTTTCATCATCCAGTCACTACCAGCGACCATCTTTAGGTCATCGGTCCATCTGGCAGGGGGGCGTCTAACACTACGTTTGCCGAGACGTGGTCTCCATTCAAGAACCCGTCTACTCCAACGTTCATCGGTTCTGCGACAGATATGGCCAGCCCACTGCCACTTCAGCTTGCTACACTTCTGAATAATATCCACCTCTCCTTCTTATAGAATACAATCTTTCTATAGCTCAAAAAAAAAACAATGTTAGCGACGCGATTAAACGAGCATTTGTACTTAATAAGTTAATTAATATTGTATTTTACCTTGCTACTTTATGTCTGAATAGTATCTCTTTTTTTACCTAAAAATGCATGAAACACTTGTACTGTTATTTATTCTATGTAAAATCTAAACTCGCAAGGAGCGCGAGGGGGGGCGCGGGACGTAGGCGCGCTGTGCAGTTCAGTTGAGATATTTTTCAAAACCAGTCTAAATGCGAGCGCCACGCACGCCACACGCTACTCTTCTCAATAAAAGCTGTAACCTACCGTCTTTTCGAAAAATATAGTCAAGTTGTCGTCAAGTTCAGTGTTTTCACTTTTGTACACCTACTGCATGTCTACACCGCCTATAAACAATTAATAACATTAATTATGTTAAAATACAAAGATACCAATCAGCGATAAATGATGTGTTTAGTGTTTATATTGTTTTAAAAGGAATCATTGCATTAAAAATGAATGTCAAGATTGTTTACAATATCGGACAAGATACGAAAAACTGACTTTAACATGTATGCATGTTTATTTAAAATATTTACCAGTATAATAAGGATTTACTAATACTATTACGAATTAATGGTAGTAGGTACTTTGAGTAGGTACGAAATTTAGCTGTTGCGCACAGGTGCTTTCAAACATCTAGATTTCAAAGTTTTCCCCCAAAATCGTTAGCTAAGTACTAAGTATTCTTGTAGTTCTTTGACAGTTCTCTAAATGACTTCACTTAGGTAATTAGTTGACTTGACATGTTTTAAAACTGTACAATCATTAAGAAACTACTAATGTATCGTATATCCAATTAATTTAAATTATATCATCTATAGTTTATTTTTGTTTTTATAGTGTTTTGTCACCATACAAACTTAATAATATAAATTGCACTTGTAAAAAGCAAGTTCCTCGTATGTCTCAGGTATACAGTTGCTTTTTACGAGTGCAAGTTATATACTATAGCTTTTGCCCGCGACTTCGTCCGCGTGGAATAGTGACTTCTTTCTCCCGTTTTTTACACATTTACCACTATATCTTTGCTCCTATTGGTCGTAGCGTGATGTTATATAGCCTATAGCCTTTCTCGATAACTGGACTATCCAACACAAAAAGAATTATTCAATTCTAACCAGTAGTTTCGGAGATTAGCGCGTTCAAACAAACAAACAAACAAACAAACTCGTCAGCTTTATAATATTAGTATAGATTAGTGTAGATAAAAACAAAAATAAACTATGAATTGGCTTTCATCATCTTAACTGATTGTTAAAATATTTGTAAAAATATTTTCCCTCGGATATTGTGAGAGCAATCTCACAACATTGATGATGTCACGCAGCCTACGCGTTAAGAAGCGCTTGCAAAATTCAACAGGCTTGTTAATGTGACGGTGGCCGAGTGGTATAGGCATACGCCCGGATAGCGTAAGACACGGGGTTCAATTCCTCGTCTGTCACAGGTTCACAGTTGCTTTTTACAAGTGCAATTTATATTATATCATCTATTAACTTGATTTGTTTTAATGGCGCCTCTAAAAATACAGTAGATTTTTAATACAAAAATTAAATTACTTCATCATAAAATGCATTGCATGTTCTAGTTCTTAAATAAAGTACATGCAGTCAGAATTTACTTATGTTAGTACGAATAGTATTTCGATAGAATTGATACGCAATATCCAAACATAATAAGTCTTTACGAGTATATGCGAGAATACAGTAACAATAATGTTAATATTTTGGTAGTCCAGTCATCATCATTTATCATTATCAGCCGAAGGACGTCCACTGCAACATAGGCCTCCCACAGCCAAGGCTTTTCATATCGACCGATCGCAAGCGGCCTGCATCCAATGTGATTCCTCTTTACAAGGTCGCGAGTCCTTCTTGTTGGTGGACGTCCTACACTGCGCCTTTAGACAAAGGTCCTCCAATTTAGAACTTTTCTGCCTCAAAGTCCAGTGAATTCTACCAATAAGATGGCAAAGCTAAACCTTCAATGTTTGATTTATTTCCCCCACAAAAAACTTTCTCAAAAAACAAACAAACCAAAACACGTCCCCACTATAAATCTATGTTGGCAAGGCTTTCGCAAATAAGAAGGCTCGGCTTATAAATCAATACAGTGTTGAGTGACTCGTCAAACTTCTAATTGAATCGTTGGGAGTGCTAATAAATCACCCGGTTATGACACAGATGTAGATGTGGTGAGCGTAGTTCAGTGATTGTTGAGAGCGCAGTTGGGGTTTTAGAAAAAAACAGTTCGGTTAGTGAAACAGTAACGATTGATTTATGCAAAGAGTTAATGAAAAAGCAAAACCTCAGACAACCCAACATTTTTTTTGGAACATAATTATCTTAATTAAAATTAGTTTTAGCTAATTTATAACGAAGTCAAAAGATTTTTTGTTTTTCTTGTGTATGTTGCCAAATTAAAAAGTCCTGATAGTTTGCTGCTCGTCGTTGATCGCTGACAGAGAGGAATGGAAAAAATTGGGGGAGACCTTTGCCCAGCAGTGGGATGATGTAGGTTAGATTAAAAAAAAGATTGCAACTTTGTAGCTTGGCTGGTATAACTATGAATATTGTGTGATCTATTACTGCCTTGTTGGTGTAATGTTCAATTCACTGTTCCCTGTCCAGAAGATCACGGGCAAAATTTTCGGCTTTCGCTCAATTTTAGCA
Source organism: Pyrausta aurata (assembly GCA_963584085.1). Taxonomy (NCBI): domain Eukaryota; kingdom Metazoa; phylum Arthropoda; class Insecta; order Lepidoptera; family Crambidae; genus Pyrausta; species Pyrausta aurata. The sequence goes on from OY757277.1 coordinate 4,673,395, forward strand.
GAGTCCCAGCATCTCAAACTTTCAAGAGCATATCTGTAAAGTTTCCGCAAGTATCCAAACCACGTCAAATTGCTTTAAAACCGCGCTGCCATAAAAATATCTTGAAAACAAAAAAATCCTAGTACAATGTCCTAAAGTTAACGTACTTTCACATATTCTATATATGTAATACTGTGTTAGTGTATATTGCATTCATTACTTATTGTATTTGTTTTGTTTTTATTATATTGTAATAGATTGTTTATGTATTTTGAATTTATATATAATCTAAGTACTTATTAATGACTAAATACATTTCTTTGTCGCACCGCCCACAATCATTTCTGCTTAGCCCAAAGGTATGACTGGTAGAGAATGCCATACGGCATTAAGTCCACCTTTTGTACAGTTTTTGGTTGTGCAATAAAGTATAAATAAATAAATAAATATTCTTGAGCAAAATGTAACTACTCTAAAAATTAAAATTTAATGCCACTTCGTGAAAATTTATATCCGAAACCGCGAACTTCCCACTAGGAAAAGGTGAAAAATGCGCCCAGAAGGTAATTTTTCATGTCACACTGCCCTCTCTCCTACGTATCAACGTGTGCCGCTTGTTTTTGATACAGGGTGCTCCAATTGAGGCATAAGATATTTATTTTTTCCTGTAATTTAGTCTAGAAAACTTATTGCAAGTACAGATGAGCCAACAGACGTCAATATGTATTGATAAGCGCGGCAGATCGGTGCTTGCAATAATTGAATATTATAGCTATTATTATATATTTTTTTAACCAACACTTGCTATTACTTGCTTGTTTTACCGCATATTGGTATTGCAAGGTGCTTTACAAGAGAATATACCCGACCTACATAATTTATTACACCTTGTATGCAATTGTTGATAAATAAGTAAATAATAATATAAATAAAGTCACCTCATTTTAAGTAAATGTTTTAGCAGTGTATCTTATTACGTCATAAAAACAAGACCCTGTCATTTTATTTTAGAAAATCGGGACTTGTTTTTATTTTATTTTTCCTGAAAAAGTTGTTTTTTTACCTACAGCCAATAAAAAAATGCCATTAAACAAAGATTTTACATTTTTTTAAAAATTTAAGAGCATCCTGCCAACTGTCACCCCCGTCTCTCTAATTTCAATACTTTTTTCTTTTTCTCTAATCTTTTTCAATTAAAAATAAAAATATGAAAAAAATCCTAATCCTAATCCATGATTTGATCTAAAACTGGCGTATAAAAATAAAAGGTTTATATAATAAAAACGATTTATTTATTTTGCTGAACAGGAGTTATATTTTTTAGGATGAAATATGGAAATTAGTAGTTCAAGCCTTTCCAAATTAAGCTTTGAAGCAAGCGTTTAAATCTGTGGAAAACTTAACAAGTCTTTCTTAAAACATAACTTAAATATTTTGCTCAAATATATTATTATTAGATACAACCTTTTAAAAGTGATGAATGAATATTGATCATTATCAATGAAGTCTGTTTTCTTGTATTTTTGCAGAAACAACAATTCATTAACCCATTTACTTCGGCCCACCTCTACCTATCCTTCATGGGCATGTTCAAACTGCCTCGGTGGCGCAGCGGTTAGAGAGTCGCATTTTAAAGCGACGGCTGCGCCAGAGGTCCCGGGTCTGATTCCCGGGTCGGGATAAAAATATTTATTTATTATTTTTTCATACGGAGTTGTAGTCATTTGTACTTTTTTTTAAAATACTATATGGGTTTGCTCTTGTCTCTAGACTATACCAAAGGTATAGACAGGGACGAAGATGAAGCGAGCTCACCCAGAAGAAGCCTGTTCACTCTTTTTTTGAAAATAACAGGGTCATAGACCGATGGTCTTTTGCTGTTGTTAAAGTCATACGATGGAACTAACTTTAGTTATCAGATAGATACCACCTCTTACCTATTTGTTTCAATAAAAGGTACAGCATCTCCTAATTCAGGTCCACAGGTATCCCAACTTTAATTAAGTTAGAAAATAAAATTAAACCAGTTTCGCTGTTCCTAATTTCGGTGGCACTAAACAATCCACCGAATTTGTGGCGGTCAGACTACAAATGGAGAGACGACTGCTACAATTATAGTATATTGCTATTGACTGCTTCAGAGATGCCTATTCGGCTTCGAACAGGGATGTATTTAGGACGCAATAAATAATTTCAAGTCGTACTTAAAATAAAAAATAAAAACGGCCAAGTGCGAGTTGAATTAAAGCACAGGGGATCCGTACCATTGAATGAATGAATGAATGGTTATTTATTTGCATTAAAACATGGTAAGTACATATATCAGGTCTTATCATTAGGTAACAGAAATAACTGTGAATGGTCAGTGGTGAACAACCAAACACTTTACTTTGATGCTTTAACACTTCTCATATTTTTATAAAAGGATTACAATGGGCAATTGCTACTTTATTTGCTAATATCGAATATAAATAAATCAATTCGTAAAGAACAACCCAAATTTTTATTTATTTTTTCATTCAAAACACATTTTTTTCGCTGAAACCCGAAGTTAATTGAGCCATCTTACTCTATTCATCATACGATCGATTCAAAGGATAGGAGTTAGGGGCCATTTCAGAAACAGGAAGTCGGATATAACCGGGACGGTATACGGTTATGGAGTACTTCTAGGGTACAATACGTACTTGAAAATGGACAGGGACGAACTTGGAATGCAGAAGAATAGTTTCAAAGATGAAAATAATAGTGGTTTTTTTTATTTATGAACAGGCCCATATTTATGGTTTATTAAAGAAGATTCAAAGATTTTTGTAAATGAAACAATAAACTTAATCTTTAATTTTAATCATGACTGCTCATTTTTCTATTGATTTGTATTTCACAAATAAGGAAACTATACGAATATTTTAAAATATGGCTTTAAGGCTGTTTTATGAACACTGATAAAACTGTAATAAAACACACTCAAAGCTTTACCCAGCATTTATTATTCTTGACCAAATCGTTTTACATTCTGCAGGCCAAACTTAATCCTCAGAACAAAGCTTTTTTAAACGTACTCCCTAAAGAGTCAACGGGCTAGGTCTGAATAAAACAGTGGTGCGGAACACTTAGCGAATTGTAAATGTAACTTCAAATGCGTCCCTTGGTTCTGCTCTTTTGACAAGTAAGTTATTATGGTTGGTTGGTTTAAAAACAAGGTTTTATGTTTTTGGGGTTCAGTAAGTAGAGTTGTACATTTGCAGGAAAGCTCTTTGTTGAACAAATGATTTTAGAATTCTAGTTATAGCCTGTTATGATCAACTGGAAAATACCTAAACTGATTAAGCAAGATGGGATGTATAAGACCTATTTAGGATATCAAGTGACGGCAAATTGACGGCTATCCGCTAATATAATGACAGCGTTGGCAACACAGCCGCCGTCAAACCGCATTGCCGTCATTTCAATAGAATGTAGACGGCTAGTCAATGACATGTTTGCGACTGCTATTACTAATATAATCAGCAAACTTCCGTGCGTAAGTTAAATCTCTTGGTTTGCAATAAATACTTCTAATACCTAGTACTTCTAATAAATATATTTTTAAATATCTTAATGGATTGCCGCATTCAGAACATAGGTACGTAAAAATCATCAGTATCAGCCAAAGGACGTCCACTTCTCTCATTCTCGATGTTAATGTTAAATAAGTGTGTGTCTGTTTATTGTATATGTGTTTCCGAGTCAGTGTATTTTATATGTGTTTGTGAGTCGAATAAATGTATTTTCTTTATTTCTTTCTTTCTTTCTTTCACTTCTTAATATGGGCCTCACTTAAGGTTTTGCTCACCATCCGGATGCACACAGCCTGCATCTAGTGTGATCCTACGATCTTTACAAGGATCAGGCATTAGTCAAGGAACATAATTTATAGTTCTATTGGTAAACTTTCTACCCCACAAACCTCCCCTTAGTCCAGCCCTGTTCAATTTTAGCGCAGCGCTAGGTGTCGTCGTAAATAAGCTGCCAACGAACCGGAAGTTACTCGCTCAGTGTTATTTCGTATTGTTGCCCCGATACCATTAAGAGAGACGAATATTGGGACCAATGTTGGAACCAATGTCCACACCCATGTGTGTGAGAAAACACTTTGAAATAGAACTAGGTACTATTTCAAAGTGTATTTCAAATATTTCATATCCTAGATTGTTTTTTTTTAATTCTTCGGAGGAGCATTATAACACATTTAGTTATTCATTACAATCCTTTTGAACCTATGAATCTATCTTACTGTAACTGTACTATTTGAAATGCATCTTTTTGAATTGACCAGGAAAAAAAACAATAAAAATATTGTTTTCGATTCTTTAAACTTTTGAATGTGATTTCTTTAATAAACAATGTATACAGAAAGTGGACTATATATATGGCCTGATTTTTGTATATAATCGCAGGCGTGAAGGTGTTTCCCTTGATCATGTTGTGCATACTCCAGTTTTTTAAAGTATTTAATATATTCTACCATAATTTACCTTCAAAGCTTGACTTGAACACAATACTAAAGTATGGAACATAAATAGACTCTCCTCAAAACACAGATTCAATTGTTACCACGTTACATACAATCTACGCGTGTCCTTCACAAAATTCATCATATTCCGGAATAAATTAAACGTTGTTTTGCGAAGTAATTTAACGTTTAACACGCGAACAACTTCGTACTTCGAACACAATATCCTTACAACGCCTCTTATTATGAATTCACAAGCTTTGGAACACCAGAGTCACAAATAAATAGAATGTGCGGTTTTGGAAGTGGGTATTTTTGGGTATACTCCGATTTGAAGGATTTGTCAGGGCATTGAATTTCTTTATTAGCAGCTTAGCCCAAAGGAATGACTGGTAGAGAATTCCATACGGCATTAAGTCCACCTTTTGTAGAGTTTTTGGTTGTGCAATAAAGTATAAATAAATAAATAAAATAGTAGAGGTATATCAGGGCTGGCATTTGACTGGACTTTAAGAGGCTCCCGGGAGATCTCCAGTTTTTTAAACTGCAGTGTGGAAGGAAAGAGGGTAACCACCACACTATTTTCCCAAATTTGTAGTTTGAATAGAAAACTCCACCGACAAGAACCCAGCTATTAAATATAGATAGATAGATAACTCTTCATTGCAAACAAAATTAGTGAATTTACAAATTTGTTTAAAGGAAATGTACAATTTAGGCGGTCTTATCGCTAATTAATTTGATGACAATTAGGTAAAGCTTTTCATTCCATAATGAAGACCTTCACAGTTAGAGTACGAGTAAACTGGCTTTTTCTAAGTGAGATAGCTTCATCGTCGACTATGTGTACACCTACCTCGAATATTTATTTATTTTAAATGACACAGTTCAACTACGAAGCTAGAGCTCTATTATAAGATAAATAATAGTTTGAACATTTGTTTGAAGTACACTTAAATATTCCACAATTCAATAAAGGGAAAAAACCAGGCTATTTAAAAATAAGTCCCATAAGTAAATCATCATGTTTTATCAAGGTTTGCATCGGTTCTTACCTCCATGTCATTTTAAAACCGATTTGTTCGTTGAAGTAAAATTGCTTTACCGCGTTCGTATAGCTCTTTGATGAACAAAATGAATATTAATTAAGTTTACTTAATATTTAAAGTCTAAGCAAATGTGCATTTAACAACAAAATTATTTGCCTGCGAAAATATATTTGATTAAATCCTCTTTAGGTCTCGCCGCTCTTTTTAAAGCAGAAATCGATGTTAAACATATCAGACATTGGATTTTATGAAAGAAAAACTGGTTATCTAGATTTGATAGATGCGAAATGCGATCTTGCTTTAATCAGGTCAAGTTCCAGGCAGTTCAGTTGTCACTCAAGTAGTTGAGTCGCCAAATTGGCATTGAAATGCAACTTAAGAGAACCTTAGTGTTTCTATCTCACTGTGTAGTGCTATCTTATCTATACTAATCTATACCTATAATATTATAAAGCTGAAGAGTTTGTTTGTTTGAACGCGCTAATCTCCGAAACTACTGGTTCGAATTGAATAATTCTTTTTGTGTTGGATAGTCCAGTTATCGAGGAAGGCTATAGGCTATATAACATCACGCTACGACCAATAGGAGCAAAGATATAGTGGTAAATGTGTAAAAAACGGGAGAAAAAAGTCACTATTCCACGCGGACGAAGTCGCGGGCAAAAGCTAGTGTATTATACGAAACCGCAATGTGAATTTTCTAATCCGTTCAAAAGCAGAACTGTTTAACTCAAAACAATGCTACCAGAAAGTAAGAAACAGCGTCATTATTAACGCAACATTACTTAAATCAATTGAAATCGATACAAAAAAATTGTAGTCAGTTCTCAAAATCAACTACACTAAGAACCAATAATGTAGTTTAATGTAGCTTGGAACTTAGAATAACTCCTACCTGAAATTTAGTATGCGGTGGTCATTCGAACTACGAGAGCGTAGGAATTGTATTGTAAAGTTTCAGAGCTCGTTTAGGTAACAATGACGTGTTTGTCTGGGTTAATTAACTTTTAGTGTATTACCTTATTACTATAGTTGATTTTTGTTTGCATAGTTTTTTGTCAATACAAACTTAATAATAAAAATTGCACTTGTAAAAAGCAACCGTGACTCTGTGACAGACGAGGAATTAAACCCCGTGTCTTACGCTATCCGGGCGTATACCTATACCACTCGGCTACCGTCACATTAACAAGCCTGTTGAGTTTTGCAAGTACTTTCTTTTAACGCGTAGGCGGCGTGACCTCATCAATGTTGCGAGATTGCTATGTAATTACTATTTATTAATCAAAGGACCTGTTTCGTCTTAAAAGTTTAAAATGGGTACTTCATAAGAAATGACGCATTTGTATTATTAGTTGGTTAAATTGTGTTGATTATAACAGGACAGGAATAGGAACAGGGTCCTTGATATTGATAGGAGCTATAACGTAACCCGTTAATATATTTCAACATCATGTAAGATTTGACAGGCAAGCATTCATGATTTTCACCTTGTTGGATTTGTCTTGGCCTTAAATAGGATAATAAATAACTACATAACGAGGCCGGGGCGGGACGGGACCGGGGGCAAAACGAAGGCTATAGGACCGCTAGTTATGTGACAAAGTTGACTCAAACGTTTGCAGCCTAATGAAATGTGATATATCTGTATTACACACCAAACAACTTACTTTCAAATCCATGTACAGAAAAAGTTTAATAAGTTTTTAGCCACATTTTGAAGCCTCTATTTCCGCGCTCAAATATTTGCAGGCCACACTGCACTGTTCAAACAAAGTGCAATGAAGATGACACTCTAATGTTTAAACTTACATAAAATGTAGGTAGTACTACTATATTTATTCTGTGACAGGTTTTAACTTCAATCCTCCATGAAACAAATATATTTTTTACTCAATAAAATATCCCACTAGAATTTAAGTATTTCATGTTTTGTAAATGAAAGATAAAGCCTTAAAACACGCACAGTACATTAAACAAATCTCAAAGTGTTACACAATTCACAAACGTACAATAGTTTGACAGACCTTTTTCCAATAGAGCGATTTTCTTAGTCCCTTCGCTACGCTTGAGTACGTCGTATGGGTCATGGAGGTCTTAAGGAATATTTACATGTATTTTGAACAGTATTTATAATGTTACGAGAAAATGGGTTCAGTGTCTGTTTCTATGAAAAAGAGTTATAATATCGTTCCTACAATGTTGGTATTAGAAAAAAATACAACATAACATTAATTTTAGTCCGTCTTTAACTTACAGTAAAGTATATTTCTGATATAAGATAGTTTTCGGGGAAAATATAGTGTTTTGTCTTGTATAAATTATCATCAATCATGCTAATCACTAAAGGACGACCACTGCTGAACAGGCCTCCTGCATTACTTTCCACAGCGAACCGATTTCAAGTGGTTTGCATCCAGTGTGATCCCGCATCTTTACAAGGCTGACGTTCTACGCTGCGGCTTTAGTCGAAGGGTCTCCAATATAGAACTTTTCAGCCCCAACGGCCATAAGTTCTTTGCTGTACGTGCTCTGCCCATTGCCACATGGGCTTAGTGATTCTAAAGGCTAAGTCCATTTGCTTAGTTCTTCTACGTTTGCATCGAGCATGGTCCTCTCTTTCGCTCGTTTTGCGATAGAGTTGTGTTCTGAGAAGTACAGTTAAATCTGGTATTGCCGCGGTTAAAGTCGGTAGGGAATTACTAGTTTTAAATACAAACGCTTTATCAACCTAGATTGTATTTAAGAGATAGAGGTGTAAAAAAAAACGTTTGAAAATTGTTCATAGTTTCACGTCAATATTTTAATAGCGCCTGTCAAAATTGCTCTTTTGTTGGCTCACGACTAAAATATAAACAGGAAAAAACTTCCGTAGGAAAATCTGTAATATCCACTGCTTTCGAGTTGAATATTTTTGCATTTTATTTCCATTTAGCCAGTGGCAGAGCACAGCATGCCAGGATGATTTATTAAAATATTTTCTGCATAAAAAGGAGATTAAAAATCTTCGTGTCGCGAGATGGTCGTGCCAACAAGTGGAGGTCAGGGTATCAGGCGTGGAAGTCTCAACATAGTTCCATGTAAAACCATCAGGTGGCGGTCGAAAGATGCTGAGACAAAATTATTATGCAAAATAAAATAACAAATATTTTTTAAGATTTACTAAAATTAGCTACGTGGGTTAAAAGCAGAAAATCAGAATATTGAAATTGTCTACGCGAAATGTCAAAAATCGAGCTTCATACTTCCAGCTAGATCTCATAGCTATCACCACAATTTTCAATCAAAGATGCTCAATCCGATACAAATCAAAATTTATGGCAAAATATAAATTACGCAGGCTGTGTGCTAATAAAACTCGCATAAAACATCCCTAATGTAACATTTTACGTGAACTTTTAAACGTTATGTAGAAGTAGCCATCAAAGGCCTAAGTGATTAAGCACACATGTCCCAAAATTACTCGTGGGCTATTAAGGTTTTGCTAATAGAGAAAGAATCAGTATACCCATGGAAAACAAAAGCTAGCTAATATTCTTTACTAGGATACGCTAAAGGTGGGTACTGACCAACGTTACGAGGTGTAATGTAACATTCGCATCGAGCGTGTTACGCATCGAGCATGTTAACACGTTCCGGGACAAAGAACGCTTACAGGCGTGAAAACAATAAAACATCTATTGTGTCTGGAATAGTGTCCCGGAACGTGTTAAGCTGTTTTCTAAAATCGGCGTAACATGCTCGTCAAAACTCTGTACAAAACCGCGTAACAGTCAAAGGATTTGCAAAAAACCGACGAGCAAAGAACGGCTCGTCGCTCGCTGGTTTCTTTGTAACACTATGTACTGACTGCACGAATGTTCGCTGTGTAATATGTTACATTACACCACGTAACTTTGGTCAGAATCTTTAAGAATACAATACCAAGGAATAATCTCAAATCAAAATCTCATCCATTTACGTGTTCATTTTGACAACAAGAACTTTAACTTGACTACGCTGACTTGAAAGAAGGTTATTTAGTTTCAATAAATTATCCATACAGGGACACGCTAAGACGTTTAGAAAAAAAAGTCTGTTAAATTTCACAACATTCATTCATGCAGGTTTATTTTAACGATTTGTATAATTCTACGATTTGTTTATCATTAACTAGCTTTTGGCAGCGACTTCGTCCGCGTGGAATAGTGACTTTTTTCTCCCGTTTTTTACACATTTACCACCATATCTTTGCTCCTATTGGTCGTAGCGTGATGTTATATAGCCTATAGCCTTCCTCGATAACTGGACTATCCAACACAAAAACAATTATTTAAATCGAACCAGTAGTTTCGGAGATTAGCGCGTTCAAACAAACAAACAAACAAACAAACAATCAAACTCTTCAGCTTTATAATATTAGTAAGTAAGTATAGATCAGACTCAGATCTGATCAGACAGACAGAGTTTATCAGACTTCAATTAATTTTCATATGTAAATGACCTACTGTATTCCTGTTACATTATGGTTTCAGTATTTGAAACTTTTAAAACCTTTTTCACCGATTCGGGACATTTGCCGTTTGGTTCCGTTTTTATTACCAACGTGTCAGGAATTAGCATTTAAATTGGATGTCGATGAATATATTCTGCTGTATATACAGGGTGTTTAAATATGTTTACACTTATGGCGTGGCTTGTATGAACTTTTATTATTACGGGCTGAAAGAATGATAGGAAAAAACCTGGCAAAAATTAACATGTATGCTGATGTTTGAATAGTAATTTGTTGCAAAGACACAATATAATTAACTTTTAACAACCATATTTGTATTCATAAAAGATGAAATAATAAACCAAAAATTGCGCACGGGCAGGACTTAAACCTGCAACTGTCTGGCTAACCGTGCCAACTGCTCTTCCAATTGAGCTACCGTGCAGTCAGTATGACTGCGCGAAATATCTGGTTCCTTATAGATACGTCATTGCGTGTCGTTAGCGCCATTTACCCGATTTTTATGCAACAGCGGGCAATTGCAGATTCAAGTCCCATTGCGCAATTTTTGGTTTCTTATTTCATCTTTTAAGAATACACATATGACATTTTGCTATTGTGTTAGCATTCATTTTAAATGTATTTTTTAAAACGCTCACTTTATGCTTAGTGAGGCCCCAAATTAAAAGGATTTGACAACGATACTGATGCAATGATAAATTATACTTTTGTAGGGCCCAATAGATAAAAAGACATGATTCGGTCCTTTCAGAGCATTTTTTTTTACTGTGTCTGTGTCGTTCTTTAGTGTCATTTCATGACCTAAATTGAAATAAAGATTTAGAATTTCGAATTTTATAATTTTGATAGAAAATTATTCAAATAAAACATTATAAGGCTCGTATTTTTACCACCATGTATAAGAAAGGTATAGTTGCCCAGTCATAACATTTAATAAAGTTCCTTAAATGATGTTGATTTTTAATTAACTTTCATGATAATCTTATTAAAAATGTAAATCCTATTTTGCACGCAAATTTAATTAAATCCAAACGCTTTATGAAGCAGTTTTAAAATAAGAAAATGGTTTTGAACCGTTAATGAAGTTTTTCTAATTTTGTTCTTATTTAATTTGAAATAGTAATCTTATGTCATTTTATTCATATTTCTTCTTCGATTACTAAATAACAAAGTAAATTAATTTAAATTAAATAAACTTATTCAAATGAATGGTTGTTTTATTGAATAAACTAATTTACTTTATAATAAATTATAATTCAAACTCATAAACTACGCAGAAACTTAGCTACATGCAAATGTGGAGTTTAGTCAAAAAATCTCCCTATTCGACATTAACAATTAATGTCAAAAGATCGCTGTAACAAGCTCGCCTCTTTGAGTAAATTCTTGAGGATCTACTAGTACTTGTACTGTAAAACTCTTTTTTTCTATTTTCGACCTCGTTTTTACCATCTTTCTTCTTCTAACTTAGCTTTTTTCATTAAAATATTTAACTTTTTTTGAATAAAATTTGCATATACCCCGAAAATTTAAACCCCGAACTAAAACAAAATATTTTACGTCGATAATTTTTTTTAAAACACTTTTTCTTTTTTCAAGACTACTAAACTTAATTTATATCTGGGCTAAGTGGAAGAAAGTGTACACCTAATTCAGTAAAAACTGGTATGGAACCCTCAGTGCGAGAGTCCGACTCGCACTTGGCCAGTTTTACTATGTGTATTATGAGTGGTGCATAGCGGGACTAATGCATAGAGGGTCTAACAATTTCACTCAGACCATTTTCTACCGAAATCGGTAGAATGGTGTATATTGGTTTTATATTAATTTAATCGGTAGGATAATATTGTTTTCGTGCAGCCTAAAAACTAAAACATCATCTAAATAGAGCCTTCAAAAATCATTACGAACGTGCAACAACGGTTTTAAGTGAGATGTCGGACGGAAAAATTTGCGTTTCAAATAAAAGACGAACCTTGTTACCGAGCTGACCCCACCCGCTAAATTAGGTCACACGCAGCGATACGGATGTATACAGAGTTGATGAAACATTATTTTATCTTGAAAATTTATACAGGAAACAACTTTTTCTTAAAGATTTTATTGCACAAATTGAGTGTCCAAAAGTGGACTTAATGCTAAATGTATCCTCTGCTAGAAACCATGGTCATGGAAAAAGATTCACTGTAAAATGCTGAAATGAACCTGTAAATCTCTAAAATACTTGACTTAACACAAGATATCGCAGCTTACATCTGGGGTAGATGAGTGATTTGAAAATTCAGTGTTTGAGGTATGCAAAGGACACAGGTTGGACACCGTGAATTCGATAGTTAAATAACAATTATTTTTTATATGTATGAAAAACGCCTCATAAACAGATAAGAGTAAAAAAAATAAACGTTGTAACTCAATAATTACAGGTACATGTAGTAGTTAGGACTTACTGCCATACTACTAAATCTATACAAATTGAGTGCTCATACCCGCGTCACCATTTCTTATTAACTCAAGAAAAGTCATATTATATACCCCCATTGGCAGTATTATCATCTCTATACAAACATAAAAAAGTTGTTGAAGAAATTCTTCTCCCAATTACGAATTTCGGAAGCACGCACAGATGCCAGAGAAATAGAATAATTTAATTCTTACCGGCCTTTGACCCTCACCCTTAGCCGATATCTCTTACTTTGATTCCCCTAAATTTGGATAACTTATTAAGAGTCAAATGTGTATATAAAAAGTAGCCGTACTTATTTGTTTTGGTGCTCAACTATTCCGGTTTTAAAGATCTTCTTCTATAAATCTCTGAGGTGTATATACAGTAAAAAAGATACAGTCATTGATAACCTGTACCCCAATCACGAACATTTGACGTATTCGTAACGTAATCGTAGCGAGCTTACGTCAGTCGGCAGCACGAAGCACTTCCGTGTCGTGTAGTAAGCTCGAAAGCATTACCGCAGATGACGTCATACTAACGTAAATATGGCACGTCCAGACACAAGTTAAACGATCTATTTCATTAAAATTGTTTAAAAAGTTATTCGAGTGTCAAATTTTTAGTTTTTTGTCCGATAGAGGCATTTTCATAGAAATGATTACTTACGTTACTATACGAATGCTTTGACGCAATTATTCGTGGTTGGGGTACTGCTCCTTTTTAACACGTTCCGGGACAGTGACTACAGGCGTAAAAACAATAAAAAAGCTATTGTGTCTGGAATTGTGTCCCGGAACGTGTTAAAGTCGTTTAAAAGACATGAATATTTTATTTCAATGACTGTGTATTACCTGAAAACCTTTTTACCTGCTTTCATTTACAAGCTTCAATAATTGCATCAATTTGCCTCAAAACACAATGGAAGCGAGAGTCATCGTTATACCAATTTAAAAAATAGTATCCCTAGGTATACCCTAAAAACGCTTCAGAGTACTTCAAACCTTTATTATGTACTTACCCTTGTATATCAACCTAGTACAAAATGTCAAAATCTCTGGACTAAAATTGAGCTCAAAAATGTGATATATAAAGATGAGAATTGCTTGAGTGAAAATTTATGTCCAAGGTAGGTTGACAAGATTTCTGTTACGAATTGCGAGCCTTAACACTGATTAAGTCCTTAACATAGAAAAAAACTCAAAAGACGTTTTTTTCATGAAAATTACATCCCTCCCTGCTTTTGTCAGGTTTTTAGGGTTCTGACAATATATTGTTATTTTCAAATAAAAACTTATTGCATTAATTAAATACTTATTTATTTAAATTTAGCCAAATTTTTCTCGATGATTAATTTTTCACAAGATTCTGAACTTTTGTGTTCATTTGTTTTTTATTATTCTAATATAGTCGTGGTTTTTCACGCCTAACCACTTTTCAACAAACATCGCTTGCACACACGACACAAAAACGGCAGTCACTTTAAACAAAGGATGACGCGAGGTGCAAGCGGGTTTGGATCTTAGGGTGCTTAGGCACCAACGACCTCAATCGTTCCTGCGTTTAGATACATTTTATTTCCATAAAAAGTTGAGACGAGTTAAATCCCCAAATCTCATTCGATACGAAATTGAATTATCTTAGAAAATCCATTATAAGTAAAACCTAACGTTATATTATTTTTTGCTCATCCAGACGCAATAATGAAATTTCAGTCCTATGTGGCTTCTATTCAATCATAAACTCTAGTGAATTTAATTCATATTTTGTACGGAATCTTTCGAATTATTTCCTTCAGTGGCCATGTTTTTTTTTTCACGTCAGCGTTACTAATGGTCGTGATTTTTGTTCTTTTGTTTTGCTTTTTTTTATAAAGTCCACTGTATTTGGGCACCGAGTCATTTTTCATAATTGCCACATAATGATAGTCATTTCTGGGTGCTTTGTTTCACTGCTTATGGAAAATGGCACATAAAAGGTGAGGGGAAATTTTTAATTGAGTTTTGGTTCTGTATATTACTTGAATGTTTTGATTGTTAAACTATTTTTTTTTTTGCAGTAGTGTGCTGAGTAGGTACTTTAAGTATTATTCAATGAGATATAGTTTTTAGCGTTTTAAATAAAAAATGATTTAATAAATTATTTTGGGCCAGATATTTAAAATTAATTCCAAACGAAACTAGTAGACATAATTACAGTTTATATACTTTTTTTTACTAGATAGAAGAGATCATATTTTCTAATATTAATCTTTAAAATAATACAAAGGTACTTTCATTACTTTCTTCTCGTGTTAAGCAGGAACTTTGTGCCCTTAATGTGACTATTTATACCTGAAATATAGACAGCCATTCTTGTAAAGATCGTAAAATATGGATGCACACCGCTTGCAACTGGTAGCTGCCGGAAAACATGAAAAAAGAATATGTTCCGCAGAGGACGTCCTATGGCTAAAAATGATGATGAATACATTAAACATTCAGTTGCAAAAATATAAGAGGTTTGAATAACCTTATTACGGAACCCCAGACCCCCGGCTCTGATTATCAAACACTGATTTGCTTTAAAAATGTCCGGTAATTTGTCCCCGTGTATTTATTGTTGGGCATTTGAAATGCCCTTTTTACTTAAATATTTTTTTGTTTCAATTCAAATACGTATTTTAATGATATAATTATATCCTTTAGACAAAGGTCGTCGTTATTTGAAAGTAGATTAGTATAAATAAAAAGATATTATTTATGTATAAGGCATTCTTATTACTTTATTTGGTGGCCAATCCATTTAGAATTAATTTACCCTAAGTGCTAAAACCTATTAATCATTTTTATCTTCATTCAAAAGTCAATTAATGATTCAGAATAAATAAAGACCTAACTAATTATAAAACCTTACATACATAACAAATAAATGTTATAGTGTGTAAATAATAGAATATTGGCCTCTGAAGATGGACACATTTTTCCAAAAAAGGAATCAAAGTTTGTACTGAAAATCAACGGTTTAAGCAGACAAAATATAAGAACCGTTAGTCATGACAATTATATGATATAAAACTGTTTTTTTTTTGTAAAGGCATAAATAATCCGGTCATGAAATGTATTACGAAATACCAGTAGATATAAACAATTTCCAATGCAGTAAACTCGTAATATTTTACGATCAGTATGGGAATTAAATATTTCAATAACGTATGTGTTGCAGCACGTAAAATAAAGCTTGTATTTTATTATACAATACATGAAAATATTGTATTCGTTAAGTATATTTATAATGAGATCCGGTTGTATTTATTACGTTGAGGGCATTGTTGGATATCATCATGTATGAAGATGATAGTTGAAAACAAACGAATTTTCTTCCTTGTGTTACAAAGTACCAGACAACGGTTATGACGGGGGCGTCTCTCACTTAACTACAAATAAGCATCCATGACTTAGGTACAAATGTTCGTGCTCATCACACAAACATTTGCCCCTTGCAGGATTTTTCAGCTCGCATCCAGTGTGATCCTGCGACCTTTAAAGGTCTTTCCTGATGGTGGACATCTTAAACTGTCCTTTTGGCGAAAAGTTTTCTAGCAACTGTAGTTTTTAAGTGCTCAACCATATAAATTTACAAAGCATTACATCACTTCAAAACGAACAATTACAATAGATCTTCAGACATAATATATTACAGCGTTCATAACTACAGATATGTATGTAAGTAAATGATGCAAATGAAACCATGAGTGAGTTTAAAAGCACGCCGAGGGGGCAGAGCGTGTCCAGGGCGGCCTGGAACGGAAATATAAAAGTAAAAAATATATATAGTTGGAAATAAAAAAAAAGCTGAGCTAGCCATAGATTTCACACCCAAAAATAAATGAATGTAGAAATGATTTATTTTCGTAAGTGACAGTGACTCATTCTTATTTTTTTTATAATTATAATGAGCAAGGCCACAATCACACCTGGGGGCCAATTCCACTATTTACAACACGAATCGTTTGAGTTTAGTTTAGGTAGCAGTTCGTTTGGAGTTACGCTCAAAAATATGTCACAAAACAGTATTCCACTATTCATTCTACCGAACTTAAGCTAAACGCAAGACGAAACGCAGCGTAAACAAACAGGCAAGCACAGATTAGTAAGAGTATGTCCATAGACAGATACTTAGATTGGAAAGCTCTTTGAGCGTTTAGGACCTTAAGAAAGATTTGAAATGCCGTGTGGTGTCGCTAGCGTCGTTTTATTTATATTTTAGTAGATTTTGTGCAGATTTGTTTTTTTATAGAATTGTATTTCTCATTAATAACAGGCTTAGATTTTAAATAACACCCTAATTGAAACTAAAAAATGAGCTTTATAGAAATACTTGTAACTTGCAGATTAAAAAAAAAATGTATACATTCGACCATAAAACATAATCTAAATAATTTGAGACATCAATGTTTTCGACGGCTCTTGCTTGAGGTATTTAAATTAATTAAACTTTTCAATATTTCACTTGATCCTCATGATCAAGTATTTGTCAGTGACTCGACTGTTGGTAAATATTTTTCTTTTCTTATTTTAGTTGGTTTTTAATGAGTATAATGAAGCCTTAGTCTTTTAGCTAACGCAATATAGTATTCTGTGGTACAACATGTACACTACGTATTTTTAATATTCTTGACTCAGTGTTCTCATTAATGGCAGTGACGTTGGTCGAGGAATAGTAAAAAATAGTTAATTACAAAGACATTCAATAGGCCCAATGGCCTCAGTTTTGACAAAACTGGCCGGCTATAGGAAACGGCGCTAGCGTGGCGCACGTGGCAATCCCAGGTAGATAAAAAGACAAAAGGAAGGGGTGAAAGTTATTGTTCTTGTTTGCGTACCTATACCGCTTGCGTGACGTTGCCAATCTAGCTAGCTATTGTGTTATCCTAAACAGCTTTACAGCTGGCAAGTAATAAATACCCTAAACATATCGAGAGATGGCACTAGCATTACTTTAGGAACCAAATTTTAAAACTTTATTCAAGAATTATAGCAGAGGGCTATTTCATTTTGCCAACGTAAATAATAAACAGTAAAACAATATTAATGTGAACTTTTAGTACATAAAGGACATAATAATGGCAAAAAATTAGTATCCTAATTAATAAATAAGTCAAGTCATTAACGCATTTTACAATATTTAATTACGTACTTTTATTCTTTGTCCATGGTTTTCCGCCAACGTGAAAAAAAAAGTTCCTTAACTGACCTTAACGCCATCTAGTAAGAGCTGTAAAACGGTGGCAGAAAAGTTTACACATCAAATCTGCTATGGTTCAAATTTAAAGTCGTGTTGCCGATAATTATTGATTGATTCATATCTATGGTATGATGAGCGGTTGTTTAATATGGTTACTTTCTTGCTTCTCATTAATGGTTTTATTTTAACATTGTAAATCGTAACGTGATGAATCGATTCATAACAAACTCGATATATTTTTTATAATCTATGCTTGTAACTTTCGATTTATTAAAATTACATCGGAGCACCACTAACAGACGTTCAATAATTGGTTGTAATAATCGTCATCCATTGGTGGATTCATAAAGTCCTTCTTCAGTTGCGGTTCGGTCGACCTAAACGTCAAAACATTTGTAGAATATGAATCGGCTAATCTTCGGTCGAACGATAAAGTTGAGCTAAACCACAACCGAACCGCTTTAGTGGAATAGGAAATGTGACGTTTAGTTGATTATCGTCACCGGTTGAGTTTACGTTAAGTTCGATTTTGATAGTGGAATTGGCACCCTGATGTAAATAAAGGATTGATAATGTTACTCTAGTAAATTTTGTCCATGTTGTACTTACCCCATGGTGGGCGGTAGGTAAATTACATGTTATAAAAATATAACAATATAAAGGTACATGCTGTTTAATCAATACATAAATAGAATGTAGGTTAACATAATTATATAAATAAAATATAACGTGAGAAAATTTCAAAGTAGAATAATTATAAGTTTGTATAATAGATGGCGCTGTTTGTTATCAGCCCGCGGTATTAAGTGGATTTGCTACTTGCAACTTCCCCGTAGACTGCCAATGGATGATTTGTTCAAAGTAATTTGATTATGGTGCGGTGCAGCATGGACTAAACAAAAGAAAGATACTCATAGCAAGAGCATTGCAATGAGTATTTTTCTTTTGATTTTTATTAACACAATTTTGGCAAGCAAAGTATAAGGCATACACATGCGTCATCTATTAAGACACATAATCTGTAACAACACTTGTGCTGAGAAATTACAGGCATTTTGATTGCCACAATCTGTCTTCAACGCGTATTGTTACAATGTTAATAACTGTGAGTATGAAATATGTTCGCACACACATATCTGAAAGTCTAGATTATTCCATGAGTTACTGAGGTATTCAGAGTATGACCTCATAGCTTACAGATTAAAATATTTTAATTTTGAAAACAGATTAGGTTAAGTTTTTGTGAATGGTTTTATGATCCTACACACAACAGCTCGATTAATAAGTAAATAATATTGAGGAAAAAAATATGATATATATTTTTTTGTCTATCGTGGCATATAAAGACTGTTTTAAATAGCTGAAGAACAATAGCAATATTATCTTTGCTGTTACGGTATTGAAAAAACCCAAAAAAACATCAGTATACAATAAAATATTTACTGACCTATATCGCATAGATTAGATAAAAATACATACGAGTATGATAAGAAAGTTATACAATTTGAATATAGTACTATAAAAAAAAACAAACATTACTGATGATATTTAAGATTTTATCTTCATTTTTATGTATGTGGCCCGTACAACATGCACGTACGTACATACGTACACATTCCATAAAGTATTTCTAACAGAAGATAGATATTTCTATAGAAATCTATCATTATAGTATTGTAACTAAGTCACTGCCTTCAATCCAACTTAGTTCTGACTCTTGAATTTCAGTCTAGAAACCTTATTGAGTTAACAAAGTTCATATATTTCAATTTAACTACACACTCGCAGTGCTACGAGCTACGAACGGCTACGGGCTACGAATGCTACGGACTACGAACTCTTTAATTTCCTGCTACAACAGCTACCTTTGATAGTCAGTGGACAACCGCAGTGTTTGTTTCAAGTTGTTAGATAGAGACGTAATATAGGAAGGTTAAGTAGGCCCACTTGGTATTCTCAAGATCATAAGTATATCATTTGTTTACTTGTTTCTGAAGTATACGCGAATACTACGTATTGTTTAAAACACAATTTGCGATTATTTTTTCGCGAAGATTTATTGCATTTTATATCCCGGCGTTGGTAGGCGTCATTAGTGATCTTAATAACATGTGTCAGTAATTGTGTACAGCTATACAAAATAGCTACGAATTACACTGCCTTAAGCCTGTTATTAATAATAGCTAAAACTAACTAACGTTGACATATTCTTAATACGTACTGGGACACTACTCCAGACACAATAGATGTTTTATTGTTTTCACGCCTGTAGGCGGACACTGTCCCGGAACGTGTTAAAGACTTAAAAATAACATTGCTTATAGATACATTCAGAAATTGATATCCCCTTCGACTTTGTTGGTATTTCTACGTCATGATAATTACAATTTTATCCAATTATTCAGAAGTAACTATGATAATTATAGTTCTTCCTCATAAAACACACAAAAACGTCCATAAAAAAGAACGGAGCATCAATACGAGTTAAAAATGTCTACCCTCATATACCAATTTGCATTCTAAGCTTACTGCCCTATCTTGCATAGTGGCTACATACCTGGCTTATGAATCAAAGAGAATCGTTGCGGGCGAATAGGCTTTATTGTTCTAACTAAACCTCTTAGTCTGAACAGAGCATTGTGATATCAGACAGTGTTATGTCAAATGTATCAGATTGAGGGTAGAAAAGGCAACTGTACCGTGGAACTGGGTACCATTTCAATGGACAAATACTTACTTAGTCATAGGAAATTTTACAATGATCTAAGTGTGTATGTGTTATTTTTTTAACAATATTTAATTATTCCTATGAGCGGCTTGAAAAAAATCTGACAGCAAGGTTGGTCGCTTGCCTTGCAAACACCCCTCCGCCAATCCACACTGAGCCCGCGTGGTGGAGTATGGCTCATACTACCTCATATTTGCGGTAAGGCCTTTGCCCAGCAGTGGGATGCTTACAGGCTACCTTTACTTTACTATTTAATTATTCAAATAATTACTACTCGAAGGCATTTGTTAAATACTTACCTTAACCCTTTAAAACCATGAGTTTGCTTAAAATAACAATATAATTCAATTTGCAGCGTAATAATTCTTTTATGTCACATAAAACAACCACTAATTTTAGACTTAATCTGGGCTTTTAATATCATCATGATAGCCACAGTATAAAAAGATCCAGCAGCACTAAATCATCATTTTAACATGAAGTGTACGTATATATTGAAAAATAAGGAATATGAATATACGCAAAACAATAATAAATGATGTTGTCATTTGAGATAGTGTAGTGGTTTTCCTTTTGCCTCTTTTTTTGACATGGGTTAAAAACAGGTACTATTTAAATAACCTTTAAAATTCGTGTCAATTATAATGTAGGTAGTTTGATAAATTTAAGAATAACTTTTTTTCCGTATTATTAATCTAGCACGTCCGATAACCGCAACTATTTCATTTCCAACATCTATGGGTTGGCTGGAAGAGATCTCTTTTAGGGATAAGCCCACCCTTGTTCACATTGTGACTTCTTGTATTTTCTGTACATCTTATAAGTGCAAAAAATAATATATAATTAGCAAGGATATTACTGAGAGAGTAAGTCTATCTTTGCTTTAAAAGCTGCAATGTACGTTTATATTCGTTACAAAACTAAAATGTTTATTTTTTTATTCATAAGTCAGTGTCTTGTTTCTAATACTTAACCTACTGATAACAGATACACTGTAGCTCATGTTAAGCTTATCAGCAAAGTGAGTGAACACAAAATTAGCCCAGATCACGCCACCTCCGTCAGAATATGATTATATCGTTGTGAACTATTTTGGTTGCATAGGCGGTATGCCCCGCTAAATATTTGAATGAACTAAGCGCGAAAGCCAGGCAAAAAAATTGTTATACAAGTGGTTCCCCGCGGCTTCAAATGTCAGATCTCATAAAATATGTGCTATTCCGATGTATAGGATAAATTATTGTATAGTTTCATCAAAATCTATTCAGTCGTTTCTGCGAAAAGGAGTAGTGCGCCGCTTCGTGAGGTCTCGAGTTGATCTCGGTGCGATGTGATTTCTCTACGGATTTGATAGATGTGCCAACGCACATACTTTTACAAGTATGGAGTTTGAACAAGTATGAACGCCTTGAGTTGATACGGTGTTGTTCCCTTTACGGGTGGATAGATGTGCTTCAACCTTTAATATTTTATTAACAAGTTCACACGAAAACAGTAACCCAATGATACGAATTGCAGATAATACTCACATAAAGGAAATCCACGAACCCATATTTCACGGAACAAGGCCAATAATACTATATGAAAACAGGAGCAACTAATATCGAATGTGAAACTTTCTATGTATTGCTCGGCAACCTGCATTCGCTGAACTTTCTAATCTAGCCAGCTATCATTTGCATTCGCGGATGACGCTTACACCGAAGCGAATATTTATATACTGTTCGATAGATCCGAATATCCTTTATTTATCTAGACGTTTTCGCACTTACCCGAATCACCTATGGCATATAACTTTTGTTTTTATCCGTGTAATTTTCAAAGAAAATGCATTATATCGAAGAAGAACGAGTACCAAAAATCGTTATAACCTTTGTTCGCAAATAAATCAACCTTGAAATGTAACTAATCGTTGTGTAAATCCAGAAAGTCAGAAGGTCCAGATAAATAAGGTTTGCAATACTTTTCATATATTTTGATTATTTTATTTACTTTTTTTTCTCGTAAGAAAAGGTTTTATCATTGTAAATACACTGGAGTATGCCAAAGATGTTCTCAACTCAAGTTTTGGGATATAAATATTTGTGTCTAATGCATAAATCGTAAGAAGATTTATCTGTACTAATTTTAAAAGCTAAACAGTTTGTTTGCTTTAACGCGCTAATCTCAAAACGCTAAGGAGCAAACTCAAAAACGTTTTGACACAGTCGAGGGGGACTAGTTTATTTTATGTATAATGTTTATTAGTTCTAGATAGGTTTACATAAATCTTTGACTATCATCGTGCTTTGAACAGAGACAGAGAACATGATTAAAGTTCTTAAATAATGCTTTCCTTTGCTTCCAGAATTGTATGCAATGTATCGGTAAAATTTGCTTAAACATGAGTTCTTTTTACAGTTCGGTGTAATAGACACTCTAAAGTGCTCACTTCGCGCAGTCCCGACTACGACGAGAATATTGCGGATATTGGATATAATCAAGTGAAGAGGCCGTACCCGGCTGTCTGCTTTCGATTGCTTGACTTTAGATAATAATGACTGTAAAATAAGGGTTATAAAACTCTTTTTAGAATCTTTAGTCATCTTGGATTTTTAGAAGCAATGTTAAATTAAAAAGCTTTTAGAAGGCAAAGATCACCAGTACCATCAGTAATACAGGAATAAATTTCTAGGTGCACTCACTCTCCTGCGCTTAATAAAACTCAAACTTGCCTCTCTCTCTCTCTCTCTCTCATTGTGTTACTTGTGTGTGTGTGTGACAAAAACACACACACACACACATACCAACGAGCATACTTTGTTTATACTTACTCTTTATTATTTATGCGCCAGACAACACACCACACCACCAATTGTCTTGGTTTCGAAATGAGGAATTTTCTTCCTTGTGCTACGAAAACCAGACAGCGATTATGACGGGAGCGTCGCCCATAAATACTTAAATACACATAAAAATCCATGACTTGGGTACAAATGTTCCTGCTCATCACATGAACATTTGCCCCTTGCGGGATTCGAACCCTCGACGGCCAGCGTAATAGTCAGGAGCGCTAACCAATACATCAAACGCGTCACAAATTTGTTTTATTTTTCATGTGAAATATCTTTTGTCTCGGTGTGTAAACAGCAACAAGTGCTTCTCATTAAAAATATTCAATATCGTACCGAATTGAGTATCGTAACGAATTTGTAATTGTTCTAGATATGTGATGTGCAATAAGGAGTTATCTTATCTTATCGTATCATTGTGTTAGTTGAATAAGGGAAATGTTATTACGTATATCTTTATTTAAAAAGAAGCTAATTCAAATACCAAATTCGTTGTTAACCTCCACATCACATTAAAGAGAGATGTTGCCGACATCTCTTAACTCAGTCGACCTGTCACAAATATATATTCTGGACACGATTTTTGGGCCTTTACCAAATTAACCCTCTCAGGACCAAAGGGTACATTATAAGAATAAATAATGAGGTGCCTAAGGATCACAAGAATTTCTCTGGCCCCCAATTAACGTGGAGTTGAAATTAATTTATTCTAACCAAGGGATTTTGGTGTGTGGCCGGCGAGATCGCGAAAATAATGAAGGCCACGAAATTAGAGGACCATTAATAGGGCCTTATTACAAAAAAGATAGTACCACAAAAAAAGGAAAAATATTTGGTACTAAACGTTTTTCCTTTCTTTCTTTCTTTACCAGTTTTAAATCAAGATTGACGTAACTCGACCAATTAAAACTCAATTATTAAGTGATGAAATGTCAATAAGACATTACTTTTTAATTGGTCGGTTAATAATTTAATAAGGTTTCTAGCCTGGTACCTACTAAGATAAAAAAAATTACGTGCGGGTTTATTATTACATTAAATAAGATGAGTATTGGTTAATAAAATACTGTGGCACATAGTAATAATTATTATCTTTTAAATAAAGTGGTCACACACTTGCTTGGTTTGATTATAATAGATTTGGTACAAAAAATGTTACTTAAAAGAACCTGTTTCAATTCTTGAGTTATGAACTACTGATTTTCATTTGTTATGTTATTAATAATCATAGTTATAAATGTTAAGAATCGCTATTAGTCTAGCCATGGATTTACACAAGTTATCTTTTCAGGTGTAACAAACTTTTTGTTATTTAATTTTTGGTTATGATGGGCTAACTTTGTCTGGATAATATTACGATTTTATAAACAATCATAATATTTTAGGATTAACTTTGTGAAATCCATAGTTAAAAATTAACTCGGGACTAAATCAACATGTAGACTATGTTAACACAAAAAAAAATGACGGGAAATATTATGAATTTATCCAGATTTAATCTAACGCGGGATCATGACTTGTTTTGAAATATCCTTCGCACTAACAATACGAAAGAATATACTATTTTGTTTTATTTAACTACTCTTGTGTGTCGATCTTATTTTTAATAAATTAATAACAAATTATTCATTAATCGTGCCAGCCTCTTACAAAACTCAAGTTTTAATGACTCAAATCCAGCTTTAAATTGTGCCAACTCGATTTTTCTCAGACCCTTAGACCTTGTTAACATTTTCAATGACCCTTGAAGTAATTTTACATAATTTAACATCAATGTTTGTAAATATTTAAAGCCGTTAAATAGATTTGAGGTAATTTTGAAGGCACCACTCTCAATTGAGCAATTATTGATAAGTCGGTATTCAGAGAATTATGAATTATTAACGTAGCAGTCCGTGTTGAAAATTACTAGAGCTAATAAGCTTCTTACTTCTTAGCTCTAGTAATTTTCTTTCTTCTTACACTTCAATAGAAGTGACCTAATTGTCAGAGTATGAATGTAGTAATGATAACATACGATCCCTATTGTATATATGAACAAATATATAATAGTCCCCCTAGCCGATTTCGACTACGGTGGCCGGTCACAACGACTAACCGACTGCGCGGGACATATTATAGTGCACAAGTGTGTGCGCAAACACAGGTGCACTCTCTATTCCTTTCACTCTCATAGCCCGATGAGACAGCAATCTGACACGACCGTAGAGAGATCAGGCGCAGGACCAACGGCTTTACGTTTTTTCCGAGTCACGGGGGTGAAACACCGCCAACTTCCAACTACTACCCTGAGAATTTCTGAACAGAAAAACTCCGGTACATATTTTTGGCCCGACCCGGAAAAGAACCCAGAAAGTCAAAAGGTCCAGATAAATAAGGTTTGCAATACTTTCCATATCTTTTTTGATTATTTTATTTACTTTTCTTTCTCGTAAGAAAAGATTTTATCATTGTAAATACACTGGAGTATGCCAAAAATGTTCTCAACTCAAGTTTTGGGATTATAAACATTTGTTTCTAATGCATAAATCGTAAGAATATTTATCTGTACTAATATTAAAAGCTAAACAGTTTGTTTGCTTGAACGCGCTAATCTCAAAACGCTAAGGAGCAAACTCAAAAACGTGTTGACGCATTCGAGGGGGACCAGTTTAGTATACAATACTGAAGCTTCACATAGGTTTTCATAAATCTTTGATTATCATCGTGCTTTGAACAGAGACAGAGAGTATGATTAATTAATGCTCTTAAATAATGCTTTCCTTTGCTTCCAGAATTGTATGCAATGTATCGGTAAGATTTGCTTAAACATGAGTTATTTTTACAGTTCGGTGTAATAGACACTCTAAAGTGCTCACTTCGCGCAGTCCCGACTATCCGACTAGACGAGAATATTGCGGATATTGGATATAATCAAGTGAAGAGGCTGTACCCGGCTGTCTGCTTTCGATTGCTTGACTTTAGATAATACTAACTGTAAAATAAGGGTAATAAAACTCTTTTTACAATCTTCAGTGATCTTGGATTTTTAGAACCAATGTTAAATTCAAAAATCTTTTAGAAGGCAAAGATCAACAAGTAATACAGGAATAAATTTCTAGCTGCACTCGCACTCCTGCGCTTAATAAAACTCAAACTTGCCTCTCTCTCTCTCATTGTGTTACTTGTGTATGTGTGTACACATAAAAACACACACACACACGCACACACACACTCACACACATACATACCAACGAGCATACTTTGTTTATACTTACTCTTTATTATTTATGCGCCAGACAACACACCGCACCACCAATTGTCTTGGTTTCGAATTAAGGAATTTTCTTCCTTGTGCTACGAAAACCAGACAACGATAATGACGGGGGCGTCGCCCATAAATAAGTACTTAAATACATATAAACATCCATGTCTTGGGTACGAATGTTTGTGCTCATCACATAAACATTTGCTCCATACGGGATTCGATCCCGCGATTGTCGGCATAGTAGTCAGGAGCGCTAACCACTACAAACGCGTCGTCAAATTTGTCTTAATTTTCCATATTTTTCATGGTATATATCTTATATCTCGCTGTGTAAACAGCTACAAGTGCTTCTCGTTGAAAATATTCAATATCGTACCGAATTCAGTATCGTAACGGATTTGTAATTGTTCTAGGTATGTGATGTGCAATAAGTAAGGAGTTATCTTATCTTATCGTACCATTGCATTGTGTTAGTTGAGTAAGGAAAATGTTATTACGTATATCTTTATTTAAAAAGAAGCTAATTCAAATACCAAATTATTTGTTAACCTCCACATCACATTAAAGAGAGATGTTGCCGACATCTCTTAACTCAGTCGACCTGTCACAAATATATATTCTGGACACGATTTTTGGGCCTTTACCAAATTAACCCTCTCAGGACCAAAGGGTACATTATAAGAATAAATAATGAGGTGCCTAAGGATCACAAGAATTTCTCTGGCCCCCAATTAACGTGGAGTTGAAATTAATTTATTCTAACCAAGGGATTTTGGTGTGTGGCCGGCGAGATCGCGAAAATAATGAAGGCCACGAAATTAGCGGGCCATTAATTGGGCCTTATTACAAAAAAGAAAGTACCACAAAAAAAGGAAAAATATTTGGTACTTAACGTTTTTCCTTTCTTTCTTTCTTAACCAGTATCAAATCAAGAATGACGTAACTCGACCAATTAAAACTCAATTATTAAGTGATGAAATGTCAATAAGACATTACTTTTTAATTGGTCGGTTAATAATTTAATAAGGTTTCTAGCCTGGTACCTACTAAGATAAAAAAATTACGTGCGGGTTTATTATGACATGAAATAAGATGAGTATTGGTTAATAAAATACTGTGGCACATAGTAATAATTATTATCTTTTAAATAAAGTGGTCACACACTTGCTTGGTTTGATTATATTAGATTTGGTACAAAAAGTGTTACTGAAAAGAACCTGATTCAATTCTTGATTTATGAACTACTGATTTTCATTTGATATGTTATAAAATCATAGTTACCTCTATAAATGTTAAGAATCGCTATTAGTCTAGCCATGGATTTACACAAGTTATCTTTTCAGGTGTAACAAATTTTTTGTTATTTAATTTATGATTGTGATGGGCTAGCTTTGTCTGGATAATATTAGGATTTTATAAACAATCATAATATTTTAGGATTAACTTTAAATCAACATGTAGACTATGTCAACACAAAAAAAATGACAGTAAATATTATGAATTTATCCAGATTTAATCTAACGTGGGATCGTGACTAGTTTTGAAATATCCTTCGCACTAACAATACGAAAGAACAGACTATTTTGTTTTATTTAATTACTCTTGTGTGTCGATCTTATCCTACTACTATTATAAAGGCGAAAGTTTGTAAGTATGGATGTATGGATGTATGGATGTTTGTTACTCTTCCACGTAAAAACTACTGAATGAATTTGAATGAAACTTTACCACAATATAGGTTATACATCAGAATAACATAAAGGCTACAATTTTTGAGGTTTTTAATGTGAGGTCGTAAAAAAACACATTTTTTGCGCTACTAGACGGGACGAACCTGAAGTCCACGCGAACGAAGTCGCGGGCAAAAGCTAGTTTTTAATAAATTAATATCAAATTATTAATTATTCGTGCAAGCCTCTTACAAAACTCAAGTTTTAATGACTCAAATCCAGCTTTAAATTGTGCCAACTCGATTTTTCTCAGACCCTTAGACCTTGTTAACATTTTCAATGATCCTTGAAGTAATTTAACGATTAACATCAATGTTTGTGAATATTTAAAGCCGTTAAATAGATTTGAGGTAATTTTGAAGGCACCACTCTCAATTGAGCAATTATTGATGAGTCGGTATTGGGCTGTTCAGAGAATTATTAATTATTAACGTAGCAGTCCGTGTTGAAAATTACTAGAGCTTATTAAAGTGACCTAATTGTCAGAGTATGAATGTTGTAATGATAACATACGATCCCTATTGTATATATGAACAAATATATAATAGTCCCCCTAGCCGATTTCGACTACGGTGGCCAGTCACAACGACTAACCGACTGCGCGGGACATATTATAGTGAACAAGTGTGTGCGCAAACGCAGGTGCACTCTCTATTCTTTTCACTCTCATAGCCCGATGAGACAGCAATCTGACACGACCGGAGAGAGATCAGGCGCAGGACCAACGGCTTTACGTTCTTTCCGAGGCACGGGGGTGAAACACCGCAAACTTCCAACTACTACCCTGAGAATTTCTGAACAGAAAAACTCCGGTACATATTTTTGGCCCGACCCGGGAATTGAACCTGGGACCTCCGGCGCAGCCGTCGCTTTAAAATGCAACCCTCTCACCGCTGCACCACCGAGGCAGTTTATGAATGAACAAATATATCAATAGTAATAAAGTGACGCCACGTTAGCTGCAGAGGTTCCTGACAACTGGACTAGAGGCCGCGTAATCCCGCAAGGCGCAAATGTTTGCGATGAGCACGCCCATATGTACCTAATTCATGAATGTTATACAGGGTGTCTAGAAAGTCGGCAAAAAGCAGATTAATAACCAAAAAATAAAAAAATCATCTTTTTTATTAATTAAATTAGCAAGTTTTTTACCATTTTAGAATCTGGACTAAGTGCGCCATCTTTTGTAGTAAGTTGCCGCAGTAGTCCCTGTACATTTTTTTTCAGTACAGTGAGTTAAAGTTCGGTCTTGCAATAAGTTTGATTTCTTGGTTGGACTTTAAAGTGTCGTGGAATAAAAATGGTTAGAGCTGTGCTTTAATTTTAAACTAACGTTGACAAAAGGACTATTCAGGCATACAACGCAAAACAAATATCTGAAGAAAGTTAACATTTGTGGCCACAGTAGTCGACTAACCAATACAAAGAGTAATTTTTTTTTTTTTCAAAAGTCCATAACTCGAAAAGTACGTTAGAATTTTTATTTTATTTTTCTAGTGACTGTAATGGCCTAGCCTATCACCCGGTTCCGGCTTGACCTTGACTTTCTGGACACCCTGTATGTACTCAGTGAGTTGTTTTACTAAGTATAGAGAAGCTATGCCAAGCGAAAAATGTGTAGCAACTCGATGACAGGATTGTGGCGTATTCCTTGTTTTAATGTCTAATTTGAAATCGTTTGTATGCGTTGATGCCAAGTGGCGTCAATCATGGTGCAAGAAATTTGTTCGTGTTGTCAGTTCCATACGCTAGTATGTAACAGTAGTTAACTTAAGTATCAATGGACAGATGGTACTTCGTAAAACAAGAAAGAGAATTCCTTACTACGAAACCAGGCAATGGGTGTGTTGTCTGGTGCATATTTATTTATTAACTACATAGTGAAAAATAAAAGTAACTTATTTTCAGACTATGTTCTTAAAACCGTCATGCGGTATTTTGGGTTTGACATAAATCCGTATATTTATTTACGCAACACGTTCCAAGGTAACAATATCAAAAGGAAGCCAGTAAAATGCAAACGTTCTGCTAATAAAACCTTGACAAGCCAAAAACATATTCACCTAATAAACTGCTAGCGTAGCTATGAAATATATTAAACTAAAGGCTCCCTGCAGCTTCGCTCGCGCAAATATTAGACTTTCCGTAAAAAAAATATCAACATTTTTGGAGATACTATGGGAATCAAAACAAGGCTGTCATTTATTACTACTTAATATTAATTACATCTTACAAATTCACATTACTTACAAATTACCACCAAGTTTCTTGTATGACACAGTAGCTTTTTAAAATTGCAATTTGTTATATTTAGTTTGTACCTATTTAGTAAATTTAGTTTGTATAGTGACAAAACACTATAAAAACGAAAATTAAATTATAAAAAATACTTTTACTGCGTCTGTCTGTGGTGACTATAAGTACAGTTTTACCAAGTCTGTGATTCATAAATGAAATAGATAGGTTTTGTGTAAATTGGTAAATAAATTTAGGACCTGTTTCAAGATCGACAAATAAGCACTATCCAACGAATAATTAAAAAATGGAACGTTATCTCGTATGAAATATTGGACAAATACCGCTAATCAGGACATATTTAAACATTGTGAAACAGGTGTTAATAATAAAGGCTTCATTATTGAAGTATATTTTCGAAAACCTAATTGCACCCTTGCAAAATCGAAACACGTAGCTTGCGTTTAACTCGTCAAGTATGTGTAAACGAGACACAATATAAATTCCATTGTTATGCGACTCCCGGGTGTCGTTTGATACCTGACTGATTACCATAACTTCGTATCTCACCAAAACCGGCTATGGCCTTCAACATACGGAAAATACATACAAACACACTTTCATACCAAGGGAAAACCGCTACCGTGTCGATAAAATATATCCCCACCTAAATAAGAGCTGTTTAGGTGGGAATGAGTTCGATTTCCTTTATTACCCCCATAAAGGTGTTAAAGCTAGTGGTTGTAATAATGAACGAGGTGCGCGTTCTATTCTGACTCTTACTATGGTTTACTGACTTAAAAAAATGAAGTTATCAATTCGACGTGAATTTGGTTAGAGTGGTTTTGAGTTGAATTTTATTTAAGAAGTCCCGACTTCGAATACTGGGTTGAGCCAAAATTGTCTTAGAAGAAGGAAGGAGTTAGAAAATTGAGGCGTGATACCTTCTCGAACCCCTTGCTGACATTTTTCCAGTCATTCGTGCTGTCATCTTGCCAGTTAAATAAACAAGAATGTTAAAACATAATAGTCTAATTTTTCAAGTAGTTTGAAGTGACGTTTATATTTTTCATGGAACATTTTTCGTTTATTTTATACATTAACATTGGTAGAGGTTACCGAATGAATGATGCATAGTGCCGATCTATACCTCGTGTTGCTTTGACCTTTACTCCAATTTTGATATATTATATGACAACAAAGAACATGTTAGCTGTTGTGTTTTATTTATTTTGCTAATGCCGGTATGGAATAAATTAAAAAAATTAAGGTTCATGTAAATCCTTATGAATTAATTTCGTGAAAAAATGCATCTCCACTCTGTTAAAAAGTAGAGATAATTTACTTATTTTGATCATCATACAGGGTCTTATTTTTGATAAATAAGCATCTATAATAAGAAGTTTTCGTCATTGCCACGTGAACTCATAACGATTTCTTATCACAGGATTTTGCTATAAGTTTTATAGTTTTGTTCATTCCTCACTGAAATCTCGACAATCCTTGGTAGGGACCATTAAATATTTATTGCTCTAATGAAAAGTAATAAAAAAGACCATTTGTCGTATTATAAGCCAGTTAACGGCTTTTATCGTGCCGTGATAACATGTCTACATGTGTTACATGTAATTGAGGGTTCGGATATAAGTACCTTATAAAATTTTCATTAGTGGAAGTGTCGTTTGTTGTTAGTTTTCGATTAAATTGGTAGCTTGATATGCTTTGTAGTACCTAGCTATGTAAACTGAAACTTGATAAGGTGAACAAAATAAATATATGATTTCTTATTATTATTATCTTGTCAGTGGACGTCCTACGCGGCGCTTTTGGTCGAAGGGTCACCAATCTAGAACTTTTCTGCATACCGCTAGCGACCAATTGCTGTGAAAACCGTGGGGGAGCCTTAAGTTCAGCAGTGGACGTCCTTTGAATGTTATTGATGATTATTTTAATTGAAATTATAGGGCTAGGCTGCCACCTTAATAACTAAAGCAAAATGAAATGATTTTACATTGTCTTAGTTATGGCTAAATATAATGAAGAAAATTTTGATATGAAATTTAGCGTTAATGTTATGGCACGTTTAAGTATAATAAGTATTATTTCTTTGATACAAGTAAATAACGACTTTTATAATCCAACAAATTCTCGATTCAAATTATAAACACATCCAACCAAACTGACATCTAAATCTCGTCCTAAATACAGATACGTACCTTTCAACCGCAAAGTTGTCCCTAATTTACGTTTAATGTAACGTTTCCTATCTTTAGTAAAATTAATCTTGTACAAGCGGGTGCCCTGAAGAGGGTTCTGTCAAGATAAGTCAGCCCCCAGGTGCACACCTTATTGTGTTGGCTTGAACCTGTCAAACAGATGGGGTATTACGTAATTTGAATTACGTTTTTGTGTGGCTTTGACGACATGACCATAAGAATCAATAAGCTCAAGTGATAGGCAGGGCACAAAGCGCAAAGAACAGATAGCCGTTGCACCAAAAAACGCAGCGTAGGACGTCCACCGACAAGATGGACAGGCGACCTTGTAAAGATCGCAGGATCAAACTGGATGCAGACCGCTCGAGATCTATCGCTGTGGAAAGCCGATGGGAGGCCTATGTTCAGCAGTGGACGTCCTTTGGCTGATGATGATAATTATTATAACGACGTAATATTGAAAGGTTCTAAGTGCTCTAAAACATCACCAGTTGGTACTTGGCAAAAAAAGTACCCGCCGCGGAGCTGTCAAGTCGACGGTAGGGGCATGTCGACAGCATGGTGACGGCTAGGCGCAGAAACCACCGTTCATGACGGCAAGTTGACGGCACGAGGACGGCAGCCACCACTTCTTATCAGCTGAATGGAGTGTCCGCCATTTTAC
Source organism: Pyrausta aurata (assembly GCA_963584085.1). NCBI lineage: Eukaryota > Metazoa > Arthropoda > Insecta > Lepidoptera > Crambidae > Pyrausta > Pyrausta aurata. Next base: position 4,706,733 of record OY757277.1, read on the forward strand.
TTGCCAAGTGCTGAAACGGGTGTCCGCCATTTTATTTGCCAAGCGCTCTGGTACGATTGTCACATGGATAGCGATCGCATTACAAATGCTCACAAGGGTCGGATATTACGTAATAACGCTGCAGATCTGCGAGTGACAAAATGCGTAGGATACAGACATTGCGACGTAGAAATGCCTTGTTAGTTTAATAGTCTGTTCAATTGCCCTAGAGGCCTTTGGGTTTTTCTGTCTTGAAATTACTTGATCAGCAATAGCTACAAATCAGAAAGTCTACGGCGCCGTAGCGATGACTTTTAAAACTAAGAACGTGTTTTTTTGCCGACGCCACTGTGTCAGATTTGTTAGTCCAGTGATTGTGATAACAATATCATAATATAAATAAGCAACGGTTTTGTTTCAGTCACAATTTTTTGCATAATTTTAGTGCTTCAGTACCAACGCAATATAATTACTAAAGGATTTGGCACATAAAAATTGCCCGCATCCGGTTAATTTTGTATGGACCGGACCGCGGACCGCAACCAGTGCGCCATATCCTTTATTCTCTGCTGTTCTGATGTCCACCTGTCTGTCAAGACTCCCAGGAAGCAACCCATCGGCCGTGACATACGAATAAACAATTTACATATAACAATTGGCATTGTTTGTTATTTCAAGTCCAGGAGCTTACATTAAAATTTGTACCTATATCAAATATCAAACTTAAAAACAATTTTGTCTTCTTACACTTTACATAAAATCTCATTTCCTATATTTAGCCGTATGAAACACACTTGAACTAATTTAATATTGGTACACAGGATGAAATATTGAAACCGTAATGGAGTACGCCCACATGCCGCGATAATTAGAGTGTTAAATTGAACTCATTTGTTTTTGTTTAAAATTGTTACTAATGATTCAAGTTTATTACACTGAGATATGAGGTGTAGCTCACACACTCGGCAATATAAAGCAAGATTACACTTTCAAAATAGATAGTGTTTTGATTAAATAATTTTGATATTTTGAGAAATGCATGTGTTGACAATGCCATAAAATATCACTTCATATATCAGTCATAATTTTGGGCTAAATGTAAATAAAATCGATAAACTATAAACGTCAATACGTCACAGAAGATTATTAACAAAAAAAAAAACATTTCAAATATTTATATTCATACACTATCAAAATACTACTCGTGATGTTAGCAATTTACAGCGTTTAATACAGTAATATAAATTAAATTCAATATAAAACGCCCTTTTAAACGATTTACACATAAATAAACACCATACAAGCCGACGCTTCATATATCGCTTGGGCGTGCGTCCCGTCTATGATTTATATAGGGTATCATTATATTCTAATTACAAGTTAATTCTTCTAATGAAGTGTTGTAGCCCGAGAGAAAGGTCCGGTTTTGTCGAGGTTTATTGTTTTACAGATTTATGGATACTTTTAATGGACTCGAAAGTGAGCTATACAGAAGAAATCGTTTATGTTTAATGATAGCGATTTTTTTTTGTTGTTGGAATATGTATTGGGGATACTTTCATGACAAAAAAATAATCATATTGATGATTAGACAAAAGTCGAAATATTCGCGCCTAATTACATCCAATACAATGTAACTTTAAAATTATTCAGTCAAATCAAAAAAGAGTATTATGTATTCTATAAAGGTTCCTGCTCTATGATTACAGTTTTTTTAAAACCTTTGCCATAGTCGTATGACAGTAATATTTAACATTTATCTTTTATTAATTGTAACTAGTCTAATATAATAAAATCATTATTTTTATGTCTCGCTTTTAGAACAGAATTTATTGCTGTGATAAATATTTACCAGTTGTAATGTATCCATAAATAATTATATTTTTTGTGTTTATAGTTCACTTTTGACATGTGCAATTTATAATATCGTTATATTATAAAAAAATACTACAAAATAACACAATTATGCCAAGAGGCTCTCAAGAAGTAAAAGTAAAAAAAGGCCATAAAAGTAGATTGGCAAAAAGTACAAGATTCAAAAATAATAATGAAATATCAGGATAAGTTTCCAATCAACAACAATCTCCGGCTAGGCACGCTGGCTCACCGATCCACGTACGTCTCCAAGTCGTTTACAGTGACGGCAACACGACTGTGGAACTCTCTGCCTTTGGATGTCAGGAGGACCAAGTCGAAGTTATCGTTCAAGAGCAAAGTCCGACAATTCCTCAAAGAATAGATAATTGCATAATATTTTTTATATATGTATATTTATGTATAATTTATGTATTTTGTGTAAGTTTTAGTATGTTTATAGAATATATGTTATTGCAGTAGTTTATGTAGGTTTATTTTTTACTATACATATTAGTAAATTGTTGCTTTTTTATTTCTTTTCTGTTTATTATTTCCGCTGCACCCATTGCCATCTCTCTGCATGACCTAAAGGTTTGACTGGCAGAGAATGCTTTTAGCATTAAGTCCACCTTTGTACACTATGATTTGTGCAATGAAGTCTTTAAATAAATAAATAAATAAATAAGTTTCCAAAATAGTTCAAATCTGCTCCTTATACACAATTAAAGAAACGTCCTCAACTTACTATTCCACCGTTTCCCAAACTTACAAATGAACATGCCCTCGACGGCATAATTATGAGTTACACACTCAAAAATACAGAACCAAAAGGTTCCAAGACCGCTCGTGAATGCTTTATTTCACCATCCGGTACTCGCTTTCTGTTCTTTCACAGTCCAAAGAGGTCAGCTACAAATATTTTTAAATAAAAACCTAAGGAAAAGGTTAAAGTTGTGGTTTAACACTTTCCGGAGCGGTATCCCAGACAGAATAGAATTTTTATTATTTTACGGCTATAGCCGTCACTGTCACGGAAAGTGTTAAGGGTGTTCCAAAACTACCGAGGGATACTTAGAAACTGATTCTAATTATCACGTTATATACGTCGAAATATGCAAAACAAATGATTCTCCATAGAAAACAAACGAATCATGTGTTTTTGAACCGTTCTTGAACTATGTTTCTAGGAATAAGTTAGGTACTGATTCCAAGTACCTAGGTCCTCCTTATTCCTAATAGGTAATTTGGAAACACCTTGTATAAAATATCACAAAGATGAATTGTCATATACAGTCTTACAACCAATATTTTGTTTATTATTAAAGGTTTCTGCCTACTTCACCTTATCATGCCATAACCGCGATAGGAACGTGTCAGACAAAAAAATATTATTTGTATTAAAAACTATGACACCTTTCCCACTAGACCGTTCCGTCACCGACCAACACCGTCGCGTGTCATGCACGGAGCATCAACACCGGCAAAATACGCTCTCGCTTGCTCTCGCTCTCGCTCCATATAACGGTGAGACAGAACGCTGTAGATCTAAGTAGGCAAATTAGAGCGTATCGAGTTGTTTTTCGAGTCTGATACGCTTCCAGCACGGTCATGTTATGGTACGGTGTAATGGCCCAGACCTGCCCCCTTGCTCTGGACACAAAACCCGATCCAATGAATATAGCCATCCATTTCACACGCATAAACGGCCTGGTATGAGTGACAGGGATGGCTATCAGGTTTAAGATATTTATTTTCTCACAAAGAATTAATACAAATTCACTTACAGAGAGAGACACCTTACAATTAAAACACAATAATAAATAAAAAAAGCATAGCTTATATAGGCTATAACCATTAGATCGGGTTAGGCCTCTGAACAGTATTCTTGAATGAGCTGTTGTTTCTCTCCGCTCTGCGTCCAAGCGCCCAGTGTCTGTCGAGTCATCCATGACATGAATTATTTAGCCCACCCTGTAGGTATTATGCTCCAAATATTACCATATCATTGCTTTTCAGCAATTGTTTTTTAAAGGCTTTCACGGCGATTGTGTATTTATTGGACGTATCAATTATGTATGTATTGCTGAGAGGCGGTTTATATGAAGCTGCTTTTGAGCTTAACATAACTTTTTTTACATGAATTATGATTTCACTGAGTACTATAACTCTTTGTTTTTTTTTGTCTTAATTTCTGTAATTTTCTCAGACAAATATAGAAACATTATCATTTACAGCTATAATATGACGGTGGTTTTAAACAAGGAAATTAGGCGGAAAATCTCACATTACCCCAAAATGAGTTAAAACAAGAAAGGGACGTCCCACCGGACCGGGTGATCATTAAGCTACAACTGGTACACAAATTTATATATAGAAGCAGTCTCTTCATATATCTTTATCTATTTATTAATAAAAAAAAGCACAAAACCTCAAACACCCTTACATAGTAGTTATTAGTAAATAACTATTTTTATTTTTTATTTATAATTACTAAATATTCGTTGATGAATTTAAATACCTAATATTATATGGTTATTTAAGGTTATCAACATTTTTGAGACTGCAGGACACAGAGGCGCATAGGGGCGCGAGCGCTCTCAATTTCAACACTTCGGAGCTTTTTAAATACGTCATGATGACACTATTAATTGCTTTGAGGCACCTTTTGAAGTTGCACGTTATGAAGTTCCTCTCGCTATGGCTCTAACTATTCATGAAGCCATTTGAAAGTGTGTGAAAGAAATGCTTCCATGGTTGCAATCGTTTGCTGAACACAACAAACAACTCCCGTTTGTCCCAAAGTTGTCTTGTCCCGGGAAACGCAATAAACACACAACTTTTCTTTTAAATTTTGCATGGACACTTTTAAAAGTAACAGCTTGTTTTAACAGGGTAAAATGAATGTTTCTGTTAAATAAGTAGGTTGAATGCGAATTTTTAGCAGACTTCAAAACAGGAGGACAATTTTATATACTACTAGCGGTCCCAGCGAACTTCGTTTCACCCTCAGCCCCGTCCCGCCCCGGCCCCGTTTTATGGGAATTTTCTTGCTATTAACCTCACGGAGCCCGAGACCTTTCCAACGAATGCAAAACCGTGGAAATCGTGGCGTTCTTGCGTTCTGGAGTTATATAATAAATAAAAATAAAAATATAAAAATAAAAAGCCTTTTATTTCTCGCAGATTACAGGTAGATATTTGAGTTTTAAAATATTTAAGAAGTTTTTAAGAGTTAATTGCTATACTATGTATAAATCTATTATTGGTCTGCAAGAACCCCTCTGTAGGTGAAGGCCTCCTCCAAAGACAGCCAATCTTCTCTTGATTGGGCTACTTGAACCCAGTCGTCGCCAGCGATTTTTTTTATTTCATCTTCCCAACATGCTACAGGTCTGCCTATCCTTCTTTTGCCTTGTGGACCTGCCCATGTGGTCACTCTTTTTGTCCATCTCTGGTCTTTTAGGCGCGCCACATGTCCAGCCCACTTCCATTTTAATGATTGCGCATGTATCAATCCGTCTCGTGCCTTGGTGATGTGTCTTATTTTTGTGTGTCTAATTTTCTGAATCTTTTTAATATTCATCATACTGCGCTCTATTCCTCGTTGGCATGAAGTTATCTTGTCTCTTGTTTTTTTGTTGAACTTCCACGTTTGACAAGCATACGTTAGGCACGGTATAAGGCAAGAGTTTAGTACCTTAGTTTTCATTTTTGTTGGCATGTTACTTTTGAATATGTCTTTCTGTGCCCAGTATTTATTCCAGGTTAACTGCGTCCTGCGCTCTACTTCTATATCGTTGTTATTCTGATTGAAGCTTATTTGTTTACCCAAATAAATGTAGCAGTCTGTATATTTGAGAGGTTCGCTACCGACATATAGTGTTCTCTTCGTGCTGTTAGTCATCAACATGGTTTTGGATAAATTCATTTCAAGACCCACTATTTTGCTGGCATCATTGAGTGACTCTATCATATGCTGGATTTCCAATCCGGTTTCTGACAGGAGGACCAAGTCGTCTGCAAACCTAAGATGGCTCAAGTAGGCGTCTTTGATTTTGATACCCCGTCTTTTCCAATCGAGTTTACTGATGATTGACTCTAGAGTCGCTATGAACAACAGTGGTGAGAGAGGGTCGCCCTGTCTTACTCCTCTTTTAATCGGAAACCAAGGCCCAGCTGTCTCTAGTTTGACTCTACTCTTGCTGTTATTGTATATGCTCTTTATCACGCCAATATATTCTTTTTCTACTCCTTGTGTTGTTAGGGTTTCCCATATGCTTTTATGTGCTACACAGTCAAAAGCTTTTTGGTAATCGATGTATGCGATGTAGAGTGATCTATTTTGCTCTCGATATTTTTCGATGAGTAGTTCGATTGTGTGTATGTGGTCAATTGTTGAGTATCCTTTCCTGAAACCGGCTTGTTCAATAGGTTGACACGTTTCTAATGTATTGTTTATTCTTTTATTTATTATTGAAGAAAAGAGCTTATAGATGGTTGGTAGCAAGCTTATTGGTCTGTAGTTTCCTATATCATTTGGGTTGCCTTTTTTATAGATAAGAATAATATCAGATTCTGACCAGTTCTGGAGTTATAGCGTCAAGAAAACCCGACTTATTTTTATGTAGTAGATTTAAGGACACCAACAGTACTTGCCAACAATGTTTATTTAAAAGTATTTGTTAAGTCTTAAGCTGGAAAACCAATTCCATGTTTTCAATTTAAAATTGGTATGTTACGACAAAACGAAAACTATTAATTAACATATTATAATATTTATTAATATTTGATTAAATTTTCTGCATTCCCAAGCGGTTGACTGGTAGAGAATGCCAAGGCATTAAGTCCGCCAATTGTACAATATACAGTGCAATAAAATTTAAATAAATAAATATTTATTTATCCAGCACACTGTATTCAACGGCAGGTAATTTGCAACTATCCCCATTTAGTACAAAGCCTGTTAGCATGCAGCCACTGTACAGCAAATATATGACCAGAGCTGTATAATCACTACCTTGTCTTGAGCTCAAAGATAGACTTAAGACTGCTCCTCCACTTAATGAGCGAAGCGAAGAGGTATAAATAACTAGCGGTCCCAGCGAACTTCGTTTCGCCCCCAGCCCCGTTGTATGGGATTTTTTCTGCTATAAACCTCACGGAGCCCGAGACCTTTCCAACGAATGCAAAACCGTGGAAATCGGTTCGTGCGTTCTGGAGTTATAGCGTCAGGGAGGAAAACCCGACTTATATTTATATAGTAGATAACAACATAACGCTCGCTTCTGTCTTTCGCATGGTCTCTAACTATGGGCCTTTAAGAAGCTCAAAATAATACAACGAGCGATGGCTCCACATCGCTCGTTGTGTTATTGTTATTTTGAGCTTCGAGCATGCTCGCTATTTCTCTACGAGATCTAATCAGAAATGTGGAGATACGTAGAAGAATTACGGTAACGGACCCTGAGAATCAGTAGGCTTAAGTAGTAATTTCTGCTTAGCCCAAAGGTATGACTGGTAGAGAATGCCATACGGCATTAAGTCCACCTTTTTGTACAGTTTTTAGTTGTGCAATAAAGTATAAATAAATAAATAAATAAATGGGCAGGGCACATAACGCGAAGATCTAATGGCCGTTGGAGCAGAAAGTGCTAGGTTAGAGACCCTTCGCCCAAAGGCGCAGCGTAGGACGTCCACTGACAAGATGAACAGACGACCTTGTAAATATCGCAGGATCACAATGGATGCAGACCGCTTGTGATCGGTCGATGGGGAAAACTGTGGGGAAGGCCTATGTTCAGCAGTGGATGTCCTTTGGCTGGCAGATGGTACTCAAATAACGCTGAGGCAAAGTTCGTGCTTTTGTGTTTTGATGCTTGTATGTGTATCAGATCATAATTAAAAAAATATGTCATTTTACGATGTTTTATCAAAGTATATTTTTGACGTATACTAATGTGATCTATCGGTTTTTGAAGGTTTCATAGTGGCAGTTATTTCGTAAAATACAAAAAAGAAGTGAGCTGCCTTCATTGTAAAAATTCCAAAGCCCTTTAAAATTATAACAGCCATAACCACTACTCAAGAAAGTGATTATTATGTTCATTAATAGCTTAAGTATAGGTAACTTAGTGCAACGAAGCCTAACACAAACACCAACCGAATGTGAAACTTGTGTTCAACACACTTCATATAGAACTTGGTTACCATGCCAAGAGATTTCAGTGCTAGACGGTATTCCTAGAAGTTTCTACTAGACATTTCTAGTAATCATCTCTGTGTGAGCTTTAATACCTGAAAGTGAATGCCACTTATGTTTTTATGCTAGCTTTTCGCCTAGGTTTTGCTCGTATGGTGTATTTACCAAAGAAAATAGAAAAGTAATCCTATACATATATAGGATTACCTTCCTATTTTCTTTAGTATACCTACTTAAGAGTCCGGTTGAGGTCTCTTGCGCCTAACCACCTTAAGTGCAATTAATACTTTCCAAAGACTTCGATTCGGCTTCGGTCGAATTCGGTTCAGCCAAACGTACATTACGGGTCAAATTGAGAACCTCTTAATTGAAGTCAGTAAAAATAGTTACTAAAACCATTTAAAAATGATTCCATTGTGGAACTTATTTATTTCTTTTTACAATAACTAGAACTTAGATACACAAAATAGCATAACATTTTTGTCTCCGATAATAGAAAAAAAAGTTTGTAGATTTGATGGACCATGAAAAAAGTCTGATTTTGATTCCAAAGCTCAACCCTAAGGTTAAAAATTGGGATGTAAGTTCAACCATTGTTACGGTATCTATTCAATCCATTACGACTCGAGTGTCTACGACATCAGATTCCAATTATTGCAAAAAACCTTTTATTATTCCAATACTTTTATATTCTTCGTTCAAAGATCATCCATCCCAACCCCACCGATTCATTTCGCAAACATTTTTCTCCCTATCTTATTATAAAGTCGTCGGAATGTAAACTGAATATAGGCAGGCCCACAATATTACGTTTGCTGCAAACACAACGGGCAAACAACGATAAATCATAACGTAAGGGTAAGAACACACTATTGGGTGGAGTGTGCCAATAAGTTGGCAGTTTTGTTAGCTTTAGTGAAGTTCTTTGTTTGAAAAGTAAATCGTTATAGCATTTGGTTTCAGTCAATAATTAACAAAGAAGTTGATAAGATGATACAAACTAATTCAAAATAATGTATGTATGCCTGTATGATACCATTTTAAAGAAAAAGAAAACATCAACAAGAATAAAATATGACACTGTGAGTGTTAAGAATATTGTAAAACCATTGAGTAGCGAAGCGTTATCATTTCCAGGTTGAATTTATTCTGTAAAGAATAACTACTTGCCCCCTGTTGCATAAACAGATGGGTAGATGGCGCTAACGTCACGCAATGACATATCAATGAGACCAAGAATTTCGCGCGGTCGGACCGACAGCACGGTAGCTCAATTGGAAGAGCAGTTGGCCCGGTTAGCCAGAAAGATGCTGGTTCGAGTCCCGCCCGTGCGCAATTTTTGGTTTCATATTTCATCTTCTAAGAATAAAATATGACACTGTGAGTGTTAAGAATATTGTAAAACCATAAAGGGTTTTTCTCTAAAAACTCCTCCAAATTGGTCTGAAGGTTTGAAAAGAAGTTTCAAGTAATATAAATAGATAGATAACTGTTTATTGCACATTCAAAAACTCAGTTTTCAGTTTATAAGTTGTTTTAAGGTTGGCATTTTTTTAAGAAATCTGCTTTATAGGTAAAAACAAGCGATCTGTTACGTGTTGATATGAAACATTACGAAAAATCGAGCGATAAAGTCGCTGTCTGACTCTGACTCTGACTGACTCAAATGAAACTCTTTTTGATTTGTAGTGTAGTCTCACCCTTATAGTTTTCCCGCTTTGAACGATGGGTCTCGATTATTATGTTTATGTTCTAATGTAAAATAGATTTTTTAGGTCACAGTGATATCACTATTTGCCAATGTGTTGCTAGTTTAGATTTCGATAGTAATTACGTACAATTTAATAGTATGTATCTCAAATCTCAGTTAAAATAACATGACATTTTGAAAGAGATCTTAGCGCGCCTTTAAATTAAAGCGACAGCGCTGCTGCCGCGCTGCTGTCGCTTACTGCTGTCATGTGTGAATGAAATTATCAGCAGCGCGGCGGTCGCACGAGCGTCGCGCTGCTAAAGTCGCCTCAGTGTGAAAGCGCTCTTTTAATCCTTAAAAAAACATTTTATATCATGGAAATGAACCTTTTCGGTTTTGTCTATTAAAATATAAAAACCTTACAAATAAGCAAATTTTATGCATAGAAAACTATGATATATTCTCCATTCCAACTATGACTTAAGAAAATTATCATAATTTCTTCACTCAAAAGTTGACTTGAAGAGATCGGTTATAGCAATAAGACCGCCTATATTGTACATTTCCTTTAAACGAATTTGTAAATAATCGACGTTATGTGCAAAAAAGAGTTAACTGGTTAGCCAGAACGATGCTGGTTCGAGTCCCGCCCGTGCGCAATTTTGGTTTCTCATTTCATGTTTTAAGAATACATGGGGGTCCTAAGAGTAGCCCCTGGACCCCTTTATCGATGGTTTTAGTTTGGAATACATAAAAACCGATAATATATTAAAAATAACATCTTCTTAAAAGTCTATCCTATTACAATATGCGTGATTCCCAAACCCTAGAAACTTGTAAATAATGACTCCTGGTGCAGATTTAAGCTACGAGTTTATAAACCATGCTATTCGGGATTAATTGTATTCGTTATTACGTGATAACGGCTCAACAGATGGCCACCAGGTTTTTTGTTGTGTGAAATAATCGTCGAGGATTATATTTTGTGGTGCTTATTGTTAGAATTATAAAAGGCTTTATTTGATGTTATATGTGCCAACCATGACAAATGTCAAACAGGTACAACGTATCTCAAAAATACTCAGACCTACTTGAACAGAATATAGTAAAAAATAGTCCCTTAGCCGATTTCGACTTCGGTGGCCAGTCACAACGACTAACCGACTGCGCGGGACATATTATAGTGCACAAGTGTGTGCGCAAACACAGGTGCACTCTCTATTCCTTTCACTCTTATAGTCCGATGGGACAGCAATCTGACACGACCGGAGAGAGGTCAGGCGCAGGACAAACAGCTTTACGTGCTTTCCGAGGCACGAAATATATATTTTTGGTCCGACACAGGAATTGAACCTGTGACCTCTGGCGCAGCCGTCGCTTTAAAATGTTACCCTCTCACCGCTGTGCCACCGGGCAGTTAAAAAAATACCATGACAAATAAATAATCTGAGGTGAACATTTTAACACGTATATTTATTCTATGTCATCATAAAAAATGCATAACAATAAATAACATCACAATAAGAGCTAAGTCAATCTAAAACCATGCAATTGGTCATTCTATGTTTTCAATTCAATTCTATTCAATTTGTTTATTTCAGAACCAGGTTCCATATTTTGTTTTAGACAGCGAAACGAACCCTGTGTCTTACGCTATCCGGGCGCATGCCTAAACCACTCGGCTACCGACTCATAGGTAAGCCTGTTGAATTTTGTAAGTGTTTTTTATGCTTAGGCTACGTCACCTTTAAATAAATGAAATTGCCCTCTCAACACAAATTCATTGTCTGACACAGTTGCTTTTTATAAGTGCAATACATAAAATATATATTACTAGCTTTTTCCCGCGACTTCGTTCGCGTGGACTTCAGGTTCGTCCCGTCTAGTAGCGCAAAAAATTTGTTTTTTTACGACCTCACATTAGAAACCTCAAAAATTGTAGCCTATATGTTATTCTGATGTATAAGCTATATTGTGGTAAAGTTTCATTCAAATCCATTCAGTAGTTTTTACGTGAAAGAGTAACAAACATCCATACATCCATACTTACAAACTTTCGCCTTTATAATAGTAGTAGGATGTATTTTACCATGTAATATTATAATTTTACATTCAGAACCACAAATTTACCTATTTAGAACTATAACTATACAAAAATTTAATCATCATCACTATCAGCCAAAGTAAGTCCACTGTTGAACATAGGCCTCCTCCACGGTTTGACACAGCAACCGGCGAGAGCGGTCTGAATCCAGTGGATGAATCGTAGGACGTCCACCGACAAGATGGACATACCCATCTAGTCGGTGGACGTCCTACACTGCGCCTTCGGTCGAACAACAAGAGTAATTTAAAGTAAAGTAAACTCAGTTTCAACAGTATGTTTAATTTATTTTACCGCCCGAAACATCGGTTTCGGGGTATTTTAATTCGAAATGTTTCGATTGCACCGCATCGCCGGCCACGACGGAGAGCGATTGTACTTACGTCTGACCACAGACATGTAGCTTAATAGATGATGCAGGCAAAATACCTGTGAATTTAACAAGCAAATATAAAATATTCACATTGTTTTTAGGGTTCCGTTTTTTATATGATATGGGTTTTCTCTTGTCTATATACCAAAGGCATAGACAGGGACGAAGATGAAGCGAGCTCATCCAGAAGGTGCCTGTTCATTCTTTTTTTTTAAATAACAGGTTTATAGACTGATGGGAACACAGATGCGGGAAGTGAGTTCCACTCTTTTGCTGGGCGCATAATAAAAGTTGACGAGAAGCGCTTTGTTTGAGTTAGTGGAATATCGACGAGGTATGGGTGCGATCTGCAGTGCGTCTTGATGTGCGATAGAAGAATGCTGGTGGAATGAGCACATAGTAAAACTAGCAAAAAAATACCAGACGTCTTTTGATCACTTAGGCTAATACTTCCGCATTTAGCCAGAACCAATTCAAGTAAACAAGAGTTTCTAGTTCAAAAGATAAAGCCATCCAAAGCGGAATCACTAGTGTTTATACTGTTTAAAATTGATGCTAAATAGCCTCATGTGCGTTTGGATCTATAAGCCAAAAGTTTTTGAAGCATGAGTAAAAAAAGGTTTTTCTTGGTCATGGCCAGATCAAGATCAAAAATTAAATCGACTGCACACGGATGAATTAAAGTCACTCCAGCAAAGACATTAGACAAGCAAATAGAGAAAATTTAATTATGATTTTCTGGCGTGGAATGCTTTTACAAAAGATACACTGGGTTATCTACTCAGACACATGTCTATTTCACTGACCAATTGCTAAATCGAGTAACTGTTAGGTCATGTACACATCGTTAGGTTCTGAACGATTAATGATCGAGAAATGCTTTTGAACACAATCGTAAACTAAAGTGGAGTAAAAACATTGACAAATGGAATGTTTGCTGAGCTTTAGGCGTTTTAGGAAGACTTCCTTTCTCCCTTATCTTTTTAATATAATAGTTGATTATTTTACTGACTGATATTATTTTAAAGTTATAAAGACTTTTTAGAACATTTACCAAGCAAATAAATGACCTTTACATAAAATGAATTGAGCAACGTTTATAGGTAGACACTGAATAGATAATATGTGAAGGGGGGAGACGAGAGCGCGGTTAGTGAGCGGCGCGGGCGGGTGTTTACGAGCCGCCCGCACCCCTCGCGCGACCCGCTATCGCCTCCCCCCGCGCCCCTGTGCCCCGCAGGCGAAGTCTCAATGAAGCGGTTTATCTATACATAAATATTTTATTATGATCCACTTTTACTTTAAACTAAGTTTTATAAAGTACAGCACTTAATATGAACATTAATAAACCATGTCAATCAATTTGTAACCACAAAACATAATTCACGCTGAACAAGCCGCATTTCGTCATAATAAAGGCAGAAAAATCGTAATGTAGATAAAAACGTGAAATTGTTGCCCTCCGAAATACGAAATACTACCTAAATATTTAATAAAGGAGCTTTCTGTTCTCAGAAGGCTTTTAATGTTTTCGCAATTGTATAAAATATGGAAAAAACGGAAAGCGCCGCCGGCCTTTGGACGATTTCGACGGGAAACGAATTCAGTTTGGGTCGTTTGTGGTTAGTTTTTTTTAAATATACATGTATTTATATCAGATCAGTTTAATTAACTCTACGTTATCTATACCAATAAAATGCTTTGTCCTGAATGACTGACTTATTGATTGACTGACTGACTGACTGATGGATCAACGCACAGCCTAAACCGCTGATTGTAGAGACCTGAAACTGGGAGGGTGTGTTCTTTGTGTGACGAAGGGATCCGATAAGAAAGGATTTTCAGAAATTCCACCCCTAAGGGGGTCAAAAAGGGGTGCAAAGTTTGTATGGGACAACCAGATCCCTTGGTCCAATCTACTTCAAATTTTGCATACACATTCTTTTACAAAATTGACGGAAGACTTGTTTTGTATTTTATTGAAATTCATATCCTAAGGGGGTAAAAAGGGGTGCAAAGTTATTATGGGGGTGATTTGCTTCGAATTTGATGTCAATACTCTTTAGTGCTTACGATTAAAATATTTTTATTTCATTTTTGACAGTTTTTGACATAATCTGAGACAGAATATTTGACACATGTTTGTTATTGATGTTGCTCTACATATATTATTCATCTGTGGTTGCTCTCGAGAAGAGATTTTATTGCATAGAATAGTAAATAATATTTTTTTGTGTTTAAACAGCGTAGGTATCAATCGGTGTGTCCAGTGTAGATTGCAGATCGTATGATCATATTGTCGGTGGACATTCTACGCTGCTCTTGTGGTCGAAAGGTGTCCAATCTGTAACTTTTCTGCAAACTTTTCGTGTGGGACCTATGTTTAGCAGTGGACGGCTTTTGGATGTTGATGATGATGGTGGCGTAGATCTTTACATAGAATTGTCCCTTTCAATTAACGATTTGAATTCAAGAAAGTAGAGTAGATATTCGCTATAACCAATAACCATAAACAAATCTCAAATTCAAACTCTTAGGGTAGCGAGAGAAGACTTGAGGGAATTTGCTTCTCTCACAGCCTGTATGTGACATGATGATGTGTAAGCGCAGAGGGTAGCCTGGTCATTGTAGTACCTGAAATAAATATACGATTGACGATAGGGCGTACGAAGTATTTTCATTTCGTTGTAAAATAAAAAAAAATATCCCTGTGTTAGTTTGATATTTATAGTTAGTTTGATTATACCGGGCTACATGTTTTGTGTACATAAAGTATAACATTTATTGTCTGTACGCATTTCTTTGTATATTTTAAAACTGGATGTTTTTGTTTGTTTGTTTGAACGCGCTACTCACAGGAACTATTAGTAAGGTTATAAAATATGGTAGATAGATAATTTATCAGGGAAGGCCATAGTTTAATGCGTATAGGCTTAAAAATTTTCGCTACGATCTATGGGAACGGAGTTAAACTAAAACGCGCGTACGAAGTCGCGGGCGGGCCTCTAGTCTATACATATAAAAGGCTTTGTCCTGAATGACTGACGGATCAACGCACAGCCTAAACCGCTGATCGTAGAGACCTGAAACTTGGAGGGTGTGTTCTTTGTATGACGAAGGGATCCGATAAGAAGGGATTTTTTAAAATTTCACCCCTAAGGGGTTGAAAAAGGGGTGCAAAGTTTGTATGGGAAAATGTGATTCCTTGGTCTGATCTACTTCAAATTTTGCATAAACATTATTTAAAAATATTAACGAAAAATGTGTATCAAATTTTATTGAAATTTATCTTGTAACGGGGTTAAATAGGGGTAGAAAGTTATTTTAGGGATGATTGGCTACGAAG
Organism: Pyrausta aurata; assembly: GCA_963584085.1. Classification (NCBI taxonomy): domain Eukaryota; kingdom Metazoa; phylum Arthropoda; class Insecta; order Lepidoptera; family Crambidae; genus Pyrausta; species Pyrausta aurata. The sequence goes on from OY757277.1 coordinate 4,722,284, forward strand.
TTAATATAAATACTCTTTAGTGCTTATGCTTAAAATAATTTTTATTTCATTTTTGACAATCATTTGACATATCTGAGACACATTGTTTTGACACATGCTTGTTATTAATTTTACTCTCGAGAAGAGATTTTATTCCTTAAAATAGTAAAGCATGATTTTTGTGTTGAAACAGGGTAGATATCAAGCGGTCTGTGTCCAGTGTAGTATGCAGATAGTTTGTTCATATTGTTCGTGGGTTGTGGACATTCTACGCTGTTCCTGCGGTCGATCCGACCTGGAACTTTTCTGCAAATTTTTCGTGGAGGCCGATGTTAAGCAGTGGGCGGCCATGGGTGTTGATGATGATGATGGGGTAGATCCCTACATATAATTTTCCCTTTGAATTCAAACAAAGCTCAAGTTCAAACTCTTAAGGTAGCGGGAGAAGACTTGATATGTTATGTGGCATGATGCTGTGTAAGCGCACAGAGTAGCCTGGTCTTTTTAGCACCCGAAAGAAATATACGATTGACGAAAGGCGTAAAGTATTTCCATTACGTTGTAAAATATAAAAAAAATATCCCCGTGTAAGTTTGACCAGATTAAAGACCGGGCTACGTGTTGAGTCTACACAAAATAAAACATTTGTCTATAATTTAAAAACTGATGTTATTGTTTGTTTGGTTGAAGGCGATAATCACGGGAACTATTGGTCAGGTTATAAAATATATTAGATAACATTGTTAAATAGTGAATTTATCGGGGTAGGCTTTTTAATTAGTTTAATGCTTAGAGGCTTAAAAATATTTTTGCTACGATCTATGGGAACGGAGTAAAACTAAAACGTGCGTACGAAGTCGCTGGCGGGCCGCTAGTCTCTCTATAAAGAAAGAGAGAAAGAAAGAAAATACTTTTATTCGACTGAGAAAATAAAATAAAATTTATGCTAGAACTAGACTACTCGAGTCAAAAAGGTGTGCCTTTCCGACTCAGCATAAGTCGTAGCATCGGAACGCTTACCACGACGCTGAAAATCAGCGGTGATACTAATGAGTAATGAGTATCATAATTCATCATCATTTTGGTTTAATATTTACGATTATACGAGTTTTGGTGGAAAAATACCTTAACCTTTGGTCTTTAACCATTTTGAAATTTGGTTAAGGTATTTTCATCAAAAACACACACGATAGTAAATATTCAACTATTGGTAACAACATTTAACCATTAGTTGAGTTAACTATTGATCACGAAACTGGACCCTGCCGATTGCTATGACATTACGGTTTGATAATTATGATTTTTAGCAAGCATTTATAATCACTTATTTGTTTTTAATCTTTCAAAGTTTGCAAATTATAATTTTATTTTAATTGGCTTGGATTAGGTACCTTTATTTTGTTTTTGAAGCCAAACACCATGTTTTAGTCTAAAGAACTGGTTATATTCTTTATCTCAAGTTATGGTTGAAGTGTGTCTTGTTTGCAACACTTTACATTCTAGTAGTTTTCCACATTCATAGTCTCAGAATAAAAGAACGTTGTTCTCAAAGTTTGTTACAGTATAAGTTCACTCAGCAGGTTCTTTACAAACTGCACTAAAAGAAGCACTACTTTTCAGCAACTATCACTTTTCCTCTTGGTGAAATCTTAAGTCACATTGCGTAAAAGTAATATAAAAAAACCCGGCCAGTTTTTAAAATGACAGTCATTTTAGTGGCTGTAGGTTAATATGAATTAGCATTGTTTGTATTATGAATCTTAAGAGCTGTGTGTATATGTATGTAAAATAAATTAAATAAGTGCGAGGCGGACTCCCGAGTCGATCAGATGTGCGTAGACTATTGTGCTGTACGTAAGCTTGACATCAATACCGACTCCAAATTAATTTGTTTCTCCTAAATTGACAACAAAATGCGTTATTTTCAGATTTCTAGTCAGTTTTTGAAGTCGGTTTATTGTTTTATATTACAATTTATGCTTAGCTTCACATTTTTGCAAGATACCTAAATTAAAAAGGCCCTGCTGCATTCAACGTCAGTTTTGGTTCATGTTTATGTTGCAGCTAGCGAGTAAAAGGGGACAAACAAACAGTCGGCTAGACGCGTGTATTACTGCAGCAAGGCTAAGGCTGTTTGAAGGCAAACATCATATTGTACAGGTGGGACGAAAAACAAAATATTTTTTTTCCGACTTCAAAAAAGGAGGTAATTCAATAATTTAAAGCGCGACGCTCTACATGTAGATAGTTCGTTCAAATAATAATAACATTTATTTATTATGTGTTTTAAATACTTTTAACATGTCCACTTTCATTTCCGAAAATCGGTAGAAGAATTTATAATAATATTATTATTTCAATTATTAACTCATAACCAGAGCTTAGTTGTAAGTTGTGAAGGTGGTTGAGGTTATGTCCGCTGACGTAAGAACAAGTACAAATCAAGCATAACACTTGAAAACTTTCTTCTTTGGCCTCTCAACAAAAATAATTCATTTGTAAAGGAAAAGTCAACAATGAAAAAACTCAAAGAAGCTAAAAGCTGACTTGTTATTTAAAATTCACAAGACCGCAAACGTGACAAATATTATGACTCCATTCCGAGGACTGTGAAATATCAAGTACCTCACTACAATAGTACCTGGGAAGCAACTCTGAAAGCCAAATGAAAGCGTTTATGTAACTTTTTACATTGTAGAGGAGACATTTTTTTCTTGTATGGAGGATGGGCCCACCATAAATTGTGACGTCTAGTAATGAAACATATTATCAATTTGTTCCTTATAATGTCTTAAAAACATTAACAATATTAGTATTTCTTTATCTAACGGGAATATTCCAAAATTCATCATAATTAAATCCACACACTTACCAGTTGACGCACATTTTCAGTCGTTTCTGATAATCACAGTCGTTAAAATCTCACTGCACAACAACGGTTTAGTAGAATGGGGGCCGTACTTGATGTTTTTTGCTTCTATTTTTCGATAAAAATCCGGAGAAAACTAACACTCAATTCAAAACAAACCAAAACAAACGGAAGGTGACGTAAAGCCAAACGTCAAACGGAAAATGTTTCAAATGGCACTTCTGCCATTCCTGTCAATGTCAGTGATAACTGTCAGAGTTGCTATTCGTTCCACGGCTGTACTAGATAATAACCGTTTTATGCAAAAATCTTAAAAAAGCAATTACAATATTTTATTCGGAGATTCCAATTGCTTAAAATAAATAAAAGTAGAAAAACGTGGTCCAAACAAAATCACGTACTTCAAATAATTGATATTGTTAGGGTTCCGTAGCCGAATGGCAAAAAACGGAACCCTTATAGTTTCGTCAAGTCTGTCTGTCTGTCTGTCTGTCTGTCTGTCTGTCTGTCTGTCCGTCCGTATGTCACAGCCACTTTATTCTGAAACTATAAGCATCACATAGCTGAAACTTGGTAGGTAGGTGTATTTTGTTCACCGCTTTCCGATTCAGATACAAAAAGTAAGAAAAAATAATATTTAAGGGGGGGCTCCCATACATGAAACTAAAACCTAAAATTTTTTTTTTACTCAAACCTATGCGTGTGGGGTGTCTATGGATAGGTCTTTTAAAATGATGTTGAGGTTTCTAAAACCATTTTTTCTAAAAGTGTAAGGTTTGAGATATAGACGCTTCCAAAGTGGTAAAATGGGCGTCCCCCCCCCCCTCTAACTTTTGAACTAAGAAAGTGAAAATTTTGAAAAAAATATATGATGTAGATCTCAACAAAAACTTGCAACGAAAATTGGTTTGAAGGAGATCGAACCAGTAGTTTTTGAGATATTGCACATTTTTATCAACCGCAAATATAACTTTGTCTTTCATACAAACACTATGAAAAACAAAGTTATTTTTGCTGTCGCAATATATTGTGATGTTTTCGTTAAGTGAAAGTAAGTGGACCCTGAATTCAGTTAAGGGTGGCACGGAACCCTCAGTGCGCGGGTCCGACACGCACTTAACCGGTTTTTTTATATTGACCAGCCCGTCGTTCCTTTACACGTATTTGTAAAGGAGGAATGGCGTGATGAAAAATAGTCAATACAACGCATCTTTTAGTTCGATTTTATTATTCCTGTTTCGTCTAAACGTTATCTTTCGTCTAATTGGCTAAAAAAATAAGTTATTAATTTAGGGTGCAATGTCATTATTAGACGCTACAAGTTGCTACTGGGCTCAAAAAAAAATGTCTTCTTTGCACTAGAAAAAATCTACGAGATCGAATCTAACGCTGTTTGTCTAATAATTAAAAAATAAATAAAAACAGTTAGCTCCAGTGGCAGTGGGTAGGGAACTCACTGAGTTGTCACATTTTAGAGCACATCGACTAGGTCATGGTAACTACGTTTTTTTTTAGGGTTCCGTAGCCGAATGGCAAAAAACGGAACCCTTATAGTTTCGTCAAGTCTGTCTGTCTGTCTGTCTGTCTGTCTGTCTGTCTGTCCGTCCGTATGTCACAGCCACTTTATTCGGAAACTATAAGCATCACATAGCTGAAACTTGGTAGGTAGATGTATTTTGTTCACCGCTTTCCGATTCAGATACAAAAAGTAAGAAAAATAATATTTAAGGGGGGGCTCCCATACATGAAACTAAAATCTAAAATTTTTTTTTTACTCAAACCTATGCGTGTGGGGTGTCTATGGATAGGTCTTTTAAAATGATGTTGAGGTTTCTAAAACCATTTTTCCCAAAAGTGTAAGGTTTGAGATATAGACGCTTCCAAAGTGGTAAAATGGGCGTCCCCCCCCATCTAACTTTTGAACTAAGAAAGTGAAAATTTTGAAAAAAATATATGATGTAGATCTCAACAAAAACTTGCAACGAAAATTGGTTTGAAGGAGATCGAATCAGTAGTTTTTGAGATATTGCACATTTTTATCAACCGCAAATATAACTTTGTCTTTCATACAAACACTATGAAAAACAAAGTTATTTTTGCCGCAATATATTGTGATGTTTTCGTTAAGTGAAAGTAAGTGGACCCTGAATTCAGTTAAGGGTGGCACGGAACCCTCAGTGCGCGGGTCCGACACGCACTTAACCGGTTTTTTATTTAGCATTTAACAAAAAAAACCTTAACTAATGTTACATTTGAATTTATTTTATGGACCTGTATTTCAATATCTGTTGCCTGAAATAAACGTTTTTTTATTATTATTTTTGTACAGTTTTATTTCTCAGCTTTTGCCGGAGTTTCAAGTCAGCACGGGCCAAAGCCAAGTGCTGCCTCTACATAGTAAGCTGACGGTTTTGCAGCTGAGCTGGAGTAGCTGATCGGGTGGTTACTACTGTAGTTTGTAGTGTACATGATGCGTGTGATGATGTGTCTGGGAGAGAGTGGTCGAGGTGTCTGTCGACTGAATAATTAGTAGATGTGAATGACTGGGTAGTGGGTTCCTGTTGTAGGAATTTTCTTACAATTCTACAAGTGTTGAGAATAACTGCTTTTTGGAGTTGTATGTAAGTATACTTTGACAAGTTAAGTGTTGAAAGGGATTGGTGTAATTGTGTGGGGATGATGCCAGTTGAGGATAGAACTACCGGTACTATTATAACTTTAGAAAGTCGCCACATGCGTTTGATTTCGTCTTTAAGGTCTATGTATTTTGAAAGTTTCTCTGATATAGTATTTTGTACGTTATGCGAATTCGGAATTGCTATGTCAATTATGTATGCGGTTTGGTTCTGTCTGTCATGAAGAGTGATGTCGGGTCTATTGTAATGTGTGGTTTTATCTGTGAGTATGGCACGGTCAAAATAAATCCGATAGTTCTGATTTTCTATGATAGGTTCCGGAACATATTTGTAATATGGGACAAGTTTTTGAGGTATAAGGTTATATTTTTGTGCTAGCTTTTGGTGGATTATATTGGCAACTTGGTCATGGCGGTGCTTATAGTCGGTTTGAACTATTGATTTGCAAGCCCCTGTGATGTGTTGTATGGTCTCGGACCCACCATTGCATTTTCTGCATTGGTCGGTTGGTATTCGTGTCTTCATGATATGTTTTTGATAGTTTCTGGTTTCTATTGTTTGGTCCTGAATGGCGATCATAAATCCCTCCGTTTCTGGAAAGAGTTCACCGCAGCTTAGCCAAGCGTTCGACGCAACTTTGTCGACATTATTCTGGCATAAGTCCTTGCGGTGCCTTCCGTGGAGAGATTTATGAGCCCAGTCGTTGATCTTTGTGGTAATATCTGTTTGTTTCTCGTTAATTTGGGTGTTTGTGTCTGCAAGGTTTAAAGGGGTGAGTTTCGTGTCAGTTTTAGCTATTGCGTGATGTATGAGTGATGTTTCTGCTCTGTGGTGAAAGTATTTGCGCAGTGCTGTGATCTGCTTGTTGTGTAAGTTAGTGACGTCGATCAAACCGCGGCCTCCCTCATAGCGATTATTATTAATAGACATTGACAAAAACCACTGAGGTTTGTCTGCAATGCCGCATCAGTCTTACAGTCGTATACTCTATATAATTGTTAGAATCAAAACTGACTGACCGACTGATGATTGATTTTATCCGACAATAAGCTTTTTGACTGGTTAAATGTTTTGACTGTAACATAATTTTATTAATTAGGATTTTTGCTACTATTACAGGCCACACGCTGCTGTATCGGCGTTTGCAACATCTTTTCTCATGAAGGCAAATCAGAGTAAGGACCCAGCTACGTGCATTTGTGATTTATAAAAATCGCAGAGGTTTATTTCTCTGTGAAATACAGTGGCGTATTTCGTACAATGCTTTCGCTTGTTGACATAAGAATACTATACGGGCGTTCGCAGACAGTCAAACAAGTTACTGTAATTGTAAATAGAGCCTTTTGTGAAAAGTAAATGTAAATAAATAAACAGTATTAATTTAAATTTACTGTTATATTTATTTTTTTATTAATTTATTTGTTTTATATTAGTTTTTATTGATATGGACCCCTAAAAATAATATTAAGAAATAATGCTGAGAGGGTGCCTTTTCGTCTCATACTTGATGTTAATGTTAATTAAGTGTGTGTATCTGTTTATTCTATATGTGTTTACGAGTCAGTGTATTGTATATGTGTATGTGAGTCGAATAAATGTATTTTCTTTCTTTCTTTCTTTCCTATTGACCTAACAAAAGTAGCATAACCATCCACACTCGACATCGTGACGACATCCTATATAGACGACCTGATATTTCTAATATCAGTTAACCTTCACAGTGATTGTACTTAAGAAAAAAAACAGGTATCTACCTAGTCAATTTATCAAATTTTCAGCAATCAAATTATAATATTTACTTTCTCATATTGGTATTAAGAAGAATTAAGAAGGTCCTAATTAAATTGATTGGCCTTTCCAAGTTTTTCAATACCCAAGCTTATTAGTTTCGATATTAAATTACCGATGAAAAAAGTTTTCCTTGACTTCATAATATTCTACCTAGCACTTTCATATTTCAAATTCTCAGAACACTGAGCTAAATAGAATAGCGAACAACACTTCTGAATCATCATTCTCTTGCCCTGCTCCCAGTTATCTGGGGTCGGCGCAGTATGTTTTGCGCTTCCACACTATTCTATCACTCGTCACTGAATCATCCACTCCTTTCACACTCATATCATTTTTAACACAGTCCATCCATCTCTTCTTTGGTCGGCCTCTTCCCTTCCAGCCATCCACATTCATACTCATCACTCTTTTAGTTACATGACTTTCTTCCCTCCTCATTACATGACCGTACCAAGACAGACGGTGACCCACCATCTTCTCAGTTACCGGTGCCACTTTCAGACTTCCTCGTATATACATTTACATGGACAGTTAGTCACATTTTTCCATTTTGTATTTCCATGGAAATAGTGGGGTCCACTCACAACAGCGAACAACACTTCTGAATAACGAGAAGCAATGACGGTACTAGCATTTATTAAATTTACACACTGCTGTAGACTTTTTTTCGTGAGTGTACTCACAAAAGGGTGTCATAGAATGCAGTCCCTATTTTTACAATAGAGTACTTAAAATACGATTAACACGTGTGTGCATGACTGTACTATCACACATTCATACTGCTTAAGAATGAACGCTGAGGTGGGTGGATCCCACATTTCCATGGAAATACAAAATGGAAAAATGTGACTAACTGTCCATGTAAATGTTTACACAGCCGGACGACAGACTATAAATGCGCCTCTATTTTATACGTAATAAAAGCTGTTTTCGTAGTTAAAATGTATATTACCTGACGACTGTGTTCAAAATGAAATTAAGTGATTTGCATAATTTATTAAAACTAAAATAAAATCCCACAAAAGTTTTTTTGGCGTAACAAACAATTATATTAATTATAAAAATAATAAATATTGGCTTATATGTCCTGCTCATACTCTGCTTAATTAGAGTGAGACAGAATTGGGCAATCTCCTTTATAGTTGTAGTTGGTAAACACTTTGACAACGCAAAAATCTCGATACGTTATACTCAAAAATACTTTCAAAGTACCTAACCGTTTAAAATACAATTCTTATAGGTACTTTCAGAACGAAAACGTTCGTATGATAACAAGCTGATTAGCCTCATAGTTGCATGTTGCGACGTTGTGAGCGTTGTTAAAAGTTTAATTGTTACGGCGAACGTAAAAGTTGCGCCACAACGTTGCGACTTTGTTGAACTGTTGGGGCCGTATTCATAAAACGGACTTGAGGTTAGTTTGCCTTCATGCGGTTGAGCTAAAAAAGGCATAGGCATAATTTTCGGAAGGCAAAATCTGTAGTACCAAAAAGCGAATGTTTGGCACTTGTTGTCCCTTTGGAATTCTATTTAACATTAGAAAACCAACCTTTAGTGGAAGGCTGTATCACTTAGTAATATTTTTTACTGTTTAAACGCATATTAACGTTTTACAAAATACTTTATAGAAGAACGTAAACTAAGTAAGGTTTAGTTATAAGGGTCCGCTACAGAATTGGAAGAGAACATATTGATAGAATCTAGCAGGTAGGTAAAGATCCATGAACACTTTTCAATAGGCAAGTTATCAAAGACATATTTGTTTTTAAACTAAATGTAATAAAAGCATATCTCACCGAGTTATCAGATCGATGAAGGTCAATCTCCACCTTCTCTTAGACTAATTTTACGCTATTTGACACAAAATACAAATAGGAAGTAAAAAACTGTGTACTCAAAATACGAGTCCCACTTTTTTTCTTTTACCGCCTGACCCTAATAAACTTTTTAGGAACACCTCGTCTATAAGCCGTTTGACGTAAAACGAATGGTGAATTCTTATTGAACCGGCTATGACAAATGTAAGCGGGTTTCTGCTTGATAGGTAGAAACAGCAACAGTAGCATGTTTTTAACCCCTAATGCAAAAAGAGAGGTGTTATAATAAGTTTAATGTGTCCATCTGTATACAAACGGATGAACTGATTTTCGTTTAGTTTTTTTTGTGTCATAGATAATTATATCCCGAGTGTTCTAAGCCATGTTTCATGAAAATCTGTTCAGCCATTCTTTACATGAAATGGGTTTTTTAATTAAAATTAAATTTTATATTTTGAAACATTTTATTTTAATCACTTTCCAGCAAAACCATCAAGCAAGGTTGACGCACGTTCTTAATCCTTAAGTTCGCTATTATAGTTTCACATCATCATCATCATACTTTTTAACACCCATGACAAATCCGCAAGGAGCAAATGTATTATACATTTATTGCCCCTTACGGGATTCGAACCCGCGACCACTATTACGGGTTAATTAGTCAGGAGCTTATTTTTGCATAAAGACCCACTGGAGGCACTAACAACTGCTCAATAGGTAGACCGCTTTACTGAGACTTCGCGGGGGGGGCGGGGCGCGGGGGGAGGTGAGAGCGCGGTGCTTAAAGGACGCGGGCGGGTCGCATAACATTACCATGGTATTCGCACCGCCCGCACCCCCCGCGCCCCTGTGCCCCGCAGATGAGGTCTCAATTTTGCGGTCTACATAAAACAACTACCAAACGCGTCGTCGAAAAGACAAACATAAAGGTAGGTACTTGTTACAGTTGGCGTCAGTCACTGCTTCTCAAATGGCAACATTCCGGTAGTAAAAGTAAACAACGCGACGCAACAACGGTTTAATTTCCGCGCGGACATTACCGACGTACGTTATCTGTGGGGCGACTAAACGTTGGGCTTAATGCGGGATATTCTTGGTTTATTACTACTCGTTTTACTAGGTTAGGTTACTTTAGAATGGATTGTAACGATTACTACCATGTACCTTATTATTTTAGATATTCGTTACAATTTATTATAATGTCAGTGAACATGTAAGTTTAAATCAATAAATAAAGATTACCTTACAGATGAACAGGATGCTGGCGCGTGGCGGCCTCGTTAGCAAAATAATGTGCATAAACACATCTGGGCTTTCAGGTTCCATATTAAATTCATTTTCTTTTTGTTTAAAGTTTTAAAATAAGATTGATTTAGTTAAAGTTTAGGGTTACATCTGTAAACTCCTTTATTTCCTTTGAATGACAGCAAATATGGAAATTTCTAGCCCAGAGCTTCGTGGGTTAAGTTGTATTACAGACGTACCTCAGCTAATCTTTTCTTCTCGCATCTACTTATATACTAATATTATAAAACTGTAAAGTTTGTTTGTAAGTTTAAACATGCTAATCCCAGGAACTACAGGACCGATTTAAAAACAACGGAATGTGTGTGAAAGTTTATTTATCGGTGAAGGCTTAAGAGCCATATGACAGTCTGGAGATTCTCAGATTTTACCGAATTTATCAATGTGTGTGTGCGATTTTATATGTCCGGGACACAAAAAAACGTTATCTGTAATTAAACAAATTTGATACTTTATCTCTAGGTAGTAGGCTATGCGTATGATGAACATAGAAAATGATGGTCATGTAAAAGTCGATATATTAATGTTATACCAGTTTTTTATGTATTTAAAATACCTACGCGAATACAGTTCGGAATCAGGGCTCGCGTCAATTCCGTTCGCGAACATTTTCCTTTTGGTAATTCAATTACTAAATTCACAGATTTAAACACAAACGTACAGCTATAATAACGTTAAAAATTATAGCATGGAAAGAAACAAAATGCATCCAAAGGGTGAAGACATATACAGGCGGGTAACACGTACCGACCTGCACCGACTAACCAGTGATGTGCCGTGTTGGCTATTTCATGGAATTGAAATGCTTTATAGAGATTCTTCCGACTCAAGTCCTGATTTGAATCGTGTTTTAAAAAATATTCTAGTGTCAGTCGGTCCATATTTGGATTTTTGTAACGAATTTCTAAAATATTTCGAGATCAAAAAAAGATGACTTGGCACATCACTAGTCAGTCGGTATCGGTTATCTGCCTCTTTATGTCTTCACCCAAATCGTGACTCTGAGAATAGGTATTTTTTTACTAATGTGAACTACATGAGAAACGGGGACTAAGGTTTATTGGTGGATGCTGCCGTTGGATCTGCGCTTGATCTACCACGTGTCATACCAACTGGGTGCTATGAGGATTTATTAACACATAAATACTTTTTAGTGTGACGCTGTTCTTTGATATGATTTGTATTTTGATATATGAAATATGTGACAAGTTACTATAGCTGTCATTCAGAAAATGTAGTTAAGAAGGTTTAGATCAAGATTTCAAGTATTTAATGTATAACAGATGATAAACAACATCATTTTTATTTAATTATTTGGTTTACACCGGTATCATATCATTTTATCCATAGAAATTTTTCAAAAATGAAATATTTTATGAATGTGGATTTGAATAGAACCATAGAACTTCATGACATTTGCGTACAATTTGAATACAGGTTCATATTAACTACATACACATCCCATGAAACGCATATACTAAAACAAGCGTATAACTATACAAGTTTATAGTTAGGTGATGATTGTGAAAGTCACTGGTGCAATCAGTACCCAGAAAGAAAAGTCATGTTAACTAAGCAAAATATTGCCCTATTTATTTAGGTTTAACCATTGAAATACTGTTACTAGCGTATGGAATTAATGCCATGAACAAGTCCCACACAGTATGGAATTGACGCCAATGGCCAATGGTACGTACGTACAAGTACGTATCAAAGATTGTAGAACTAAATAACGCCTCTATACGGTCCATATATAGAAAGACTGTCCTTTTACTTTTTGGCGTCCGCTTATTCTTATTCAAAATCCAAAGCACGAATGATGTTAGAAAATTTATAAACACAACATGTTTACTACTCAAAGTCAAATATTGAAAATAAAAGCCCTTATTTGTCTTTAATTTTGTTGGGTTAATGATCACTTCACCGCCATACTATTTCAACAAAACCGACTTCAAAAACAAAAGAAACCAAAAATTCTTAAATAAACTCTTGATAGGACTCCATTTTAGGCAAACCTTGTCCTTGGAATGGAGTCCTTTCAAGAGTTTATTAAGGACTTTTTAGTGTATTTTGTTTTTGAAGTCGGTTTTTACTTTATTACAAAAGTTATTTTATTTGCAAATTGTTAGTGATTAAAATCAAAGGGAGGGGATTTCACCTTTTGACTCTGCTCTTTAATAAGCTACAAAGTACCTTACATAAATTCCGGCGTCATAATCACTGAACTCCTAGCCATTAAGGAGTTCCACTATCAGCTCAGTTCTACAAAATAGTGTCTATCAGACGTAAAGACACGTCAAGATTTGGCCACAATCGGACCAATTAAAAGTTAAACTCTATAAGCAGGCCTAAGATGCACGCCGTGATAAAAATTTATCGAGGCATTTTAGCGCGTTTGTTTGTCAAAAATCGACATACCCGCAGTTGCTAACATGGCTGCCATGAAAGTCATGTCGTACTGTCAAAATTCGAAATATGACAAAATTATCATTGAACCCTAACATGCCACACATATTTTTATCGAATTTTGACATTTCGCCGTGTAACATTATCGTCCACCATTAGCGACGACGACAAATAAAAAACAACATAATTAGAGCAAAAATATATGACTGAGTCGTGCCATATTTTATCCTAGGCTCTCAAAAAACACTAAAGTGTAAAAATTTTGAAAAGAAAGTCCCCGTGGAACATTTTTTATTCCTAACATATTTATTAATTTGAATTCATTATCTGTGGGCAATATTTGATATACTCTTACTAATCTGTGGGCAATATCGAGTCAATCAGTCATTGTGTCAAGTTGATCATTTTGAGCCAAATCTGACATAAAATTGAGTGAATGGTTAGAAATTGACATATCTCGTTATCGTTGTGGATAAATTTGTCCAATGTGGTTGGCATGTTAGGGAATATGATAAAATAGCATAGATCGACTAATTTTGTCATGTCGATCGAAAGAAATAGTGTGTCATGCATGTTAGGCCTAAAGAAAATGAAAAATAAAATCTAATCTTTCAACAAATAACTGAGATATGAGGATGATATACATATAAAAAAAACGTACAATCTAATTGATAACTTCCTCCTTTTGAAATCGGTTAAAAAATAACTATTCGCCAGCAGACACAAAATATCATAAAATGTATATTCATTATTACTCAGTTATCCCGTACGGAACGTGAGTCCGTTTTACCCGTTGCCAGTTTTTATGGATGTAAGTACTAGTAGCCCCAGTAAACTTTGTTTCGTATCCAGCCTCAGCGCGCCCCAGCTCCGTTTCATAATAACTTAAGGGGTAAGAGGTAAATACCAATTCAACAAAGTAAATATCATAAAAATCGGTCTACCGTTGTTGAACTATAAAGTAGTGTTACTTATACTACTTAATTTTATATAAATAAGGTTATTATTTGCAACCAAATACATAATATGCAATAGAATTGGTACTATTGCTTATTCTTGGCCTAATTAATTTAGTATTTGTCTAAAATTGTCATTTAACTGTTTGGTGATAGAAACAGTTTGCTCATCATGTACCACAATTTTATTTTATAGACAACTAGCTTTTGCCCGCGACTTCGTTCGCGTGGACTTCAGGTTCGTCCCGTCTAGTAGCGCAAAAAATGTGTTTTTTTACGACCTCACATTAGAAACCTCAAAAATTGTAGCCTATATGTTATTCTGATGTATAAGCTATATTGTGGTAAAGTTTCATTCAAATCCATTCAGTAGTTTTTACGTGAAAGAGTAACAAACATCCATACATCCATACAAACTTTCGCCTTTATAATAGTAGTAGGATTTATTATTATAATTATATTTGTCGATAATTTTGGTCCTAGTATCTGCACATTTTGTTTGATCAAGTTTCGAAAATACACATTGTATATGGTAAAAGATCTTTGTTATATAACTCATGAACCTCTTGAAATAGTCGCCATACATACAAATCTTTCATGTTTATAGTATTAATAAGGATTACTTTATATGCAAGTTTACATAATAATTATTAATTATTTAATTACAACTACAAATCTTTAAAAAAGAACGAATACTTTTTGTTATAATTAGAGACCATCGACGATCCAAATGCACTATGTGGCTTTATGCCTGTTGCATAAAGCCTCAAAGCGAATTGGTCGCCGTATAAAATTTGTGCAAAGCGTGATATTTTCAAATTTGGAATGAGTATCATACACGAAATAAAAGACTAGCAGCGAAGACAACGAGCGACACACCCTTCCCCTCCGAGCGCTCGGCGCTGTCTGTCAATTTTCGATCGAAGATGAACGTCCGTGACAGCTCCAAATCTCAAATTTATAGGTTACTTTAGTAAGATATTTTGAATATATTGTACACGATAAAATCAAGAATTTAGATGCTCAGACAAAGGTAGGAACCTCTATAACATTGTTTTATCAAATAACACAGAATAAGTGCAATGTATCTCAGAGATAATCGCCTGTCTTTAGGTGCGTATTTTATGCCAAAACATGGTTTCAATTTTGTCTTCCTTTGGAATAACCAGAGCAATAAATAAAAAAAACAGAGTCTACACCTTGTAGGCGAACGTAATTCCCTTCAAGTTTATGTTATTTCGATAGCTGATGTCAACAACTGATCTAGAAAAGTGCACCAGAAAATCCGTCAATTTGGCTTCTATGATTGCAAATCACAGGCATTTTAAAGATTGAATCAAAAATTCAGAGCTTACATCTTATGTAGATAGCTTATTTCTACACAAATCAGTCAAAAAAAGTTGTCAGTTAAGTCATTTTTGGGAAGAAAACTGCACTTGAACTTTGTTAGAAGGTAGGTGACAGCAGCCTTAAGGCTGTGATGGGAGGAGCGGGAGCAAACTCAAAATGCTCGGACGCAATCTTGAGGCACCGCTGCTAGTGACGACGCGTTTTGTGTATTGGTTAGCGCTCCTATCTATTACGCCGGCCGGTCACGGGTTCGAATCCCGCAAGGGGCAAATCTTTGTGTGATGACGAATAACGAACACGATGCACGAACATTTGTACCTAAGTCATGGATGTTATATGTGTTTAAGTATTTATGGGAGACGCCCCCGTCATAATCGTTGTCTGGTACCTCGTAACACAAGGAAGATAATTCCTTACGACGATACCAGAGAATTGGTGTGTTGTCTGGCGCATATTTATATTTATATTTATTTATTTAAAGATAAAATAGACAAAGCGGACTTTATCGAGCTTATATTTATACTTATTTCATAAGGTTGTAGTTGTTAAAAACACAATTTTTCAAAAAAAAAATTCACCTCCTTAATTTTCCTAATTCCTTAATTTTCACTAAATCACAATCTACAGCCACACTTCCTACCTACTGTTATGCACCTACATCAATAATTTGCAAAATGAAATTATCACCCAGAGACTTGGCTACGCGTACGTTCATTTCGCTCTAATAAAGCTTAAAGCTGCATTTTGTATGGTTATAGCACTATTATGAGAGCGAGCTGCTAGTCTGAATAAAGATGTTTGAAAATAAACAAGAGGTAACCGAAAAATGCTGTATTTAACTTGAACTAACGGCGACGAGATATTTTACAAAATAATCCATGAACAAGTATATGTCAGACAATTATTGAATCAAATAAAAATTAAAAACCCACTTTTACGGATTGATTTCGCGAACATTCATTCGTTTCGAATGCTTTACTGGGGCACTGGGTACAAACACATGTGCGTGTGCCCGGTGCCCCAGAGCGTGGCAGATATCTTAATTAATATTGTTATATTGAATTCTATTGTATTTGATATTGAATTTTAATTTAATTTTGTATTTTTATTTATTTCATTTAATTTTCATTAAATGAAATAAATTAAAAAAAGTCATAAAAGCCGTTTATGACTTTTTTTATGACTTTTAAATCAAACTAAAATTAATAAAATTGAAATCTAAACACGAAATTAAATTAATTTAATGAAAATTAAATGAAATAAATTAAAATACAAAATTAAATTAAAATTTTGTAATTATGAGCCCTGTCTGAAATAAAAGTATTTTATTTTATTTATTTTTATCTTTTACTTACAGCATCCGTAGTCACAGGCAGACAAAAGGCAGGTAAAAGTGTGTTTTAATGTGTAGTACTCGCGTAAACTTTAGAATCAAATAAAGTCTGTAAGGTACTTAAGATTAGGTAACTTAAAAGCTAGGTACTTAGGGGTGGAGTTAATTTTCCATAAAAACTTCAAATTAGGAAAAATAGTGTGGTGGTTTCTCTCTTGCCTTCTACACCGCAGATTAAGAATCGGGGGTTTCCCGCCTCGGAATAACCAGTCAAAATCTTTTCCTGATATACTATATCTCCATCCATCTGCCAGTACTGATGGTTTAGGTACCTTTATTTATTTCATTTCGAAGAATTCATTCGGTATTCGAGAATTTTTACAATCTTCGTTATACGTTTGATAGGTCAAAGTTTACTATCAATCAATTTGTCATGTGGCATGTGTTTACTACTTCCTATTATTTTGTACACCAAGATAATGTAGTAAGTTTCATTTCATTCCATTTGATTTATTTCCAACATACATCTACCCTTACAGAAAAGATCCAAATCGATAGATGCAGAATCACGTAATAAATTAAAAACTTAAGATAATAATTCATAATAATCAAAAAGAGTCAATAAATAAATAAATAAATAAATCTATTGTTACTGTCTCACTAAACAATGTTATTATTTTCTTGAACTACTATTACTAGTATATAAAACTGACATCATGAACAAATGTCGTGCCCAATACATTGACGCCACTTGTCATCAACGCATACAAACGCTTTCATATTCGACATTCAAATTGAAGAAATATGTCACAATCCTGTCATCCAGATACGCGAAAAATTTTTTGCTTGGTATAGCTCACTGTTATCTCCGCGACAAATTACTTAGGCATTCACTTCTCATATCCTATGATATTTACCAACTCACCGCGTTTCACCGACTCCACCTTAGTCGATTACCGAGTCTAAACTGGTTATTCCAAGTATCAGAATCTCATTTTCCATCTCATTTTTCCAATAAACCATACAAACATTTGACATTCAAACAAATCTGCGAGTGTGTCTGTAATATCTTGCCGAGTAATTTTGTTTGCTTGCCATATAGTCAGATGGAACGCAAATAAACACGAAATTATGTCTGAGTTTGTGTAATAGAATTGGTATCGTTTTAATAATGGTGTGTGTATACACATATTGCTGATATGTTTGATGCTGTCTTATAAAGACGATAGGTTATTTTTGGCAAATCATATTTAAAGCTGGAAAAAGTATTCTTTTACCAATATAATAATGATTATAGAAAAAAATGTTAACTGCCTCGGTGGCGCAGCGGTGAGAGGGTCGCATTTTAAAGCGACGGCTGCGCCGGAGGTTCCAGGTTCAATTCCCGGGTCGGGCCAAAAATATGTACCGGAGTTTTTCTGTTCAGAAATTCTCAGGGTAGCCCGGAGTTTGGAAGTTGGCGGTGTTTCACCCCCGTGCCTCGGAAAGCACGTAAAGCCGTTGGTCCTGCGCCTGATCTCTCTCCGGTCGTGTCAGATTGCTGTCCCATCGGGCTATGAGAGTGAAAGGAATAGAGAGTGCACCTGTGTTTGCGCACACACTTGTGCACTATAATATGTCCCGCGCAGTCTGTTAGTCGTTGTGACTGGCCACCGTAGTCGAAATCGGCTAGGGGGACTATTTCAATAGCAACAAAATCTGTCCAGCCAAACGCGAGATATTCGCGGACAAACATTCATATATACAAACATACAGGTTGAACTGAAAACCTCTTTTTTAAGTAGATTAAAAATTAAATGGAAAGTTTATTATTGGGTCGGATCAATCTAAATCTTGTGCAGTAAATGAGTCACTATTAATGTGTTGTGTTTGTTAGGTATGTGTGTGTTTGTGATGTCCCATTTCTAATAAACGCTTTTCTTTCTTTCTTTCTTCTTTCTAATGAATATCAGTAAAATTAAGGATATAAAAAATAACATGGGCTTAAAATTCATATGATATTTAAGTATAAATTTACCTGTATATTTTTTAGTATGGCAACTTGTAACCCCAGTCTAGTCTAGAGCGGGCAACGCCATTAGTCATGTCCTCACCAGATTCAACAGTCATCGGTTTATGGTGTGAACAAATTTATTTTTATCGCTTTTTAACCGTCACCATGCCAGCGTGAAATAAAAAATGGAGTTATTAATTTTATTGTTATTAAACCAATTAAATATTTCACCGATTTCACACTGAAATTTTCAGATTAATAGAAGTCTCAAAATTTTTTGTATTCGATTCCAATCCAGAATAAAATTTGGGTAAATAGTTGCAAATTCTGAAATTGATATTTAAAAGCTAATATTCATGAAAATTTACTATTTACACACCAACTAGGTAGTTTTATGAATATAATTTATTGATCCTGAGTTTACGTTTATTCTTTTTTCTGTTTTATTTGGCAATTTATTTTAAATTTTCTACCATATTGACAACTTTTGCTAACTCGGAATGTAATAAAACATTTCTAATTGCAACAGTTACTTGTACCTAGTGGATAAGTGTTATTCAATATATTTTACAACCAACTCAACCCAATTCAAACCATTAGCGAAATAAATTCCAAATAAGGTTGTACTGATGAACACAAATTATATCGATTATAATATCGATATCGTTATTACTGCAACTAGCAATACCAATTAAAAAGCCTCATATCACTATATTACTGTTTTTGACTTATTTAAAGATTGTTCGATATAAATGATTTAATAGTTACATGACCAACTTGAATATATTTTTTTTATTTTTTTTTAAATGTTTAAATTAGGAGAATTATATCATAAACCCTGTATCTCAACTTTAGAATTGTATTGCAATAAATAGTATATCAATTTAATTTCAAATAATCTTTATGTGAGTAACATACTGGGCTATTCATTCAATTATATCTGATTTTGTCTGTGAATTGATGGCTTGATGTAAGACAATATTAATTACAATAGAAAGAAAATCAGTATATGAGCCAATCGACCACGGAAATCGTGAAATTCTTCAGTTAGTATCACAAGCTTTGCTTTCCCAGTTTACAAACATGTGTTCATGACTGGTTTAAGGCCGTCTTATTCCGTCAAATTATCTCATAAGCCCCGCCCCCTTGTTAAAAGTGCGGGGCGCTTCCCCCACCAGCACCCCCGCACAAAACTTTTTCTGTCAACTTTGTCTTACAAATCTCGCGTATAATTAAGCCATCTAGTGTTTATTTAAGGAACAAAATTTTCTTGAATAAGATACTTCATGCGCTTTTGTAAGTAACATACCCACGCCATCTAGCAGAACCCCTAAGAACTTTTACAAAATGGTTTCTTTAGTACACCATACATGCTTTTTAGTCTAAACGTTTATCGAAAGAACAAGGAACGCAAAGAGTGGCATTTCATTCTCACACGACTGGTCAGCACTTTATGCCAGCAACCTGTAACCATTATAAAAACAAGAAAGAATATCCAATAACATTTATTATATTCTTTATTGCACTTATAAGATGTACAGAAAATAGGTACAAGAAGTCACAATGTGAACAAAGGTGGGCTTATCCCTAAAAGAGACCTCTTCCAGCCAACCCATAGGTGTAGGAAATGTAATGTAATAACATTTAGGTTGTTTTTATTAAGATCCTTTTTGTCGACACAGTTATAGTCTCACTACTATCTTCCATCAGTCTTCCAACTGATGATGACTGAAGACCATTACAGATATGGCACTTCAAATTTAGGGTTCCGTACAAACCAGTAGGTATATAAGTCAAAGTTCACCCATCACGAAATTCATAACATTTCAAATCATCATCATCATTCTCTTGCCCTGTTCCCAGTTTATCTAGGGTCTGCGCAGTATGTTTCACGCTTCCGTTTAACATTACAAATATGGAAAGCTAAATTAAAGACAAAGGTTTCTTTATCGTTTCAGTAATCCTTTAATAATATCAAAGTTTTTTATTTACTAGTCGTCTCCCGCTACGTCGCCCGCGTATATTTTGGATGTCCCGTGAAATGGTTCAAGTAAATTAATGGTTTAAAGTAATTACTATCGAGGTCACCCACACCACGCTTAAAATACTCGCTTAATATCAGCCTGAACTATAAAAATGACTTGACTATCATGTGTTAGAAAGTAAGAAAATAGTAAGGCAAAAGTAGTTAGTAGTAATCTCTCATTTAGATGCAATACTTTTTTCGGCGAAGTTCACTATCAAATATACTGAGCATTGAACTTGGCTATCATTTTTCACATTGATGTTTTTGTTGGGATATCATAACTTTTTATAGAAATATTTATTTGCTTATTCATAAATCATTAATACATATTTTGTGCAAGCTTCCATCCACTTAATTATAACGGTTTCAGACCCTACAATTAAAAAACTTTCTTTTGTTTTCAGATTTTTTCCTTCGCTTACACATTATTACCTAGCTAGATGCCATATTTCAACTGTCTAGGTTTGTTAATTAGAGCACCGCACCCACACAATTACTTTGATAAACCATATATGGTTTTGCCATGTTTGACTTTTTGTAGTCTAGCTTATAGACCTTTTTTACTATAAAACTGTAATTTGGCATGGGTTTCTTTATATGCTAATCACACCGCCTAAAATATGTATTTTAAAATATTTTTGGGACACCTCCCTACAAGGAATGAATTATGATGAGCATGAGTTCCTACACCGAAAGGGCAACACCAGGGTTTATCTCATGAATCGTGATAGTAAGACAGTTGAAATTTTCAGGAAGGATGTATTCATGTTGCCGTTGAAAAAACAAAAACTTAAAAAACAGTTTTTTTTTTCAGGTTGCTCTCATACAACTTATCTACTCTGATAATTAAGACAGTCTCCACACATTTTCGAAAGAACAAAATTGAAAAAATTATTCAGATTTGACATTTCTGAATGCAAATATAATTGGATTATACTGAGTAATCTCTATGTTCGTCGCTCAAGTCCATGTCACCAAATAAGAGATAGATAGTCAATGCATTATTACTACACGATTCAGAAAATGTGTACGTATGTACGTAAATAACATGGAAACCTGAGTTCCATACACGAAGAGAGCTAGACCGACCTTAACTTAACCTCCAATGTTTGTATTTTGTCACAGGAGTCTAGATGTAAATAAATAAATAAAATTAAAATAGACCTATCACCTAATAATTTTCTCCCTCCCTCAAATTCATATAATATTTTCTCGTCTCCAATATACTAAAGTCACCAGGGCACAGCTTTAGCATTTGAGATTACTGCTAAACCTACAGTTATGGTTTAGCTCTGATTTTTCCAAATAGAGAAAATGTTCAAAACTACAAAAATTTGACATGAGTGTTTTATGCTTTTTGTTTATATTGTTACTATAGAAACGGATTCATCTCTACGATTGGTACAAAAATATAGTTCATTTATTCACATCAATTATATATGTCGCTACAGCCTTTCTCTTTTTATTTTGCTTAACACGTAGAGGTTGGGGGTTCCATCCTCATGGCATTGAGGAGATTTATCCGCATGGTGATGATGTTTTTGATACTAATTTTCTTTTTGAAATTTATTTTCATTGTTATGTAGTTTTTTTAATAGGATTTGCTACTTTAAAAAAAAACCTAAAAATTTAATTAGTTTTTATTTTTAATTTTTTTTATTTTATATGTTAAAATGTCCAAAAATTAAAATAAATACTTATTTCGTTTTCTAAAACAATATTGTGACTATGTAGAAAAATATTCATGATACCCCCGATTTGAACTCGCGACCTTTGATTAGTATAAGACTGGTGCTGATCCAACTGAGCGTGACGCGGCGCGGCGAAATTAGCTATTATTAGTTCTTAGGTGTTTTACGTAATTAAGTACGCAAATAAAATTGCAAAAATTGACATAGGTCCAGCGTTCGCAGTGGCGTCAAGGGGAATGAGGAAATGGTATCTCGTGCTTGTCATTTGAATAAAAAGATAGCGCTATTTCTGCTTGCATGTATAGAATAGAGATGACACGACGATCAACTGTTGCGTCAAAGTCGTTGCGCGAATCACCATCGTCACAAGTGTGAGAATCACTAAATCAGTGTTTTATGAATGAAAATGTTAATAAAACTGGAAAAAAACGATTGGACGCCCTAAACATCTTTGGTGTCTAAAGTAATCTTAAAAAGACAATTGGAAGAATTTGCTGCTTGTAAGAAAGAATACAGACTAATGAAAAAAATGGACCTTTCTTTGCCTGAACATAACACCGATAAAAACTAAAAAAAAATCATTTGATTCATAGCTGAGATCTCACTTATGTGGTCAATATGTATATTCTTATAATCCCCTGTTCCTCACATCTGTGTAGCTTGAGCAAATCAAGATCAAAAAAGTCGAAATAGGTCAAATAAAGTGTTTTTAGATATTTCGTTATTCTGATCTAAATAACAAACATTTTGAAATCATTTTAACATGTATATGTGTAGAATGGAATTACCTACTAAAATATGTGATTTTCATAAATATAAGTCCAATAATTTGAAAACTACATAGAAAATACGAAAAAAAAGGGGCCCACTTCTGAGGCAATTATTATCGAGCAAAGTAATTACAATCGTGTTTCCAACCACAATCCAGCTTTCTAGTAATCTTCTTCTATAACATATATAGATTCGAGATTTAAATAATTAGTTTTTCCATGTTAAAACTCAATCGAAACATCGTAAAAATGGAATATCTAAGCCTTAAACTTTAGTTTCTGCAATGATGCGGCCAAGGCTTGATAAATGTATGAAGTAAGTGGTAGAACAGCCTTTTCAGACATTAGAATAGTTAGATACGGGATTGCTACCATGTACCTTATTATTTATGAGCTTCCGATATGATATTTCGGCACTGTTGCAAAAGCTGTTGTTGTTGAAGCTCATAAATAATAAGGTACATGGTAGCAATCTCGTATCGAACTATTCTAATGTTAGTGACCATGAAACTTTTCAGACATTTCTTAGAAACATCCAAAGTGTAATAAATTCCATCAATAACTATTGATAGATAAAAATGGCAGTAATTTCCATAAATCAACTATCGATGGGACAAAATGGCGTAAACTATCGATAAATGAACAACACGAGCAAGGTTCGCAAAGTTGTGTCGCCACTAATTCACTGAGTAGTTCAGGGTCTGCGCGGTTGTCCGCAACTTTCCAGACTTTTTGCTTTTCGGTTGGCCTGGGATATTTTTATGCGAATATTTTTGGTCGAAATTCAGCTGATTAAGTAAATAAAACAAGTGCACAAGAAATAAGACACAATCTCTTTTGTAAGATTCAAAGACACTAAGATTCTTACGTTTATTAATTTACTAGCGTTAGAAGTCCACTATTTAATCTTTTAGTTAACAGACCTAAAACTACACTACAAAACCTATATATGAGAATACACACTTGAGAAAAGCGTCTTAAATCTTAGTAGTAAGTGATGGATGCAAAAGACGTAGTTTGATTCTCTCGAGGCGAACAATTTTTCTTTTGTTTCACCAAAGTGAATATTTATTACCAAGAATAAAAACTTTTTTATTTCTTATTTATTTCAGCTCTATTTTGTGTCCATGTAACCCTAGTAATCAGCCGCTGGCGATAGTGTAGCTATAAAACGCACATTCTACCGGCTATCTGCAACAGAACATAAACTTTATCGTATACATACACAACTTTAGCACTACATGACCAGTATAAGTTGAGCTGTCACTAAATGGCATCTCAATAGGATGCAAGGTCTGATTATGATGGAAAAGTATAGGTAGATTTGAACACAAATGTAATGCCGATCGCAGTGGAGTTTTAGTAGCCTGGTTTGAGTTTGATAGAATTGGCCACTCTGACGGAATTGTACGTGTTGTAAGCGAAAATACAATTGAACCCGCTGTATTTACCTAACTAGCCTCGTTGGTGTGGCGATAAATTCGCTGGTCGCACTACCCTAGGTTTAAATATAAAAGTGAAGTAACTTAAATTGCACTCTTTTGTAAAGCAAACTTATTTAATACTTGCATATGTATTTTTGCTTTAAATTTGTTTATGTACGTATACTTATATAATTTTATAGTTTATTTATTTAAGTTTATATGTATTACTATAATATATATGTATACTAAGTATATATGTATTACTACTTTTATTAGTTGTTTTTTCACTGCACCCGTTGCCGACTTTCTGCATGACCTAAAGGTTTGACTGGCAGATAATGCTTTTAGCATTAAGTCCACCTTTGTACACTAAATTTGTGCAATAAAGTCTTTAAATAAAAAAAATAAAATTTAATTTAAATACAATAAATAATAAAGGGCGATAAAAAATATGAAACTGCAACTAAACCTAGGATTATTACATCAATAATTCTAGGTTATCTATGTATAATTTGTCCTTAATTTATTTACCCAAAGAATGTCTGGAAGAGATCGCTTATAGCGATAAGACCGCCTAAATTGTACATTTCCTTTAAACAAATTTATAAATTCACAAATTTTGTGTGCAATAAAGAGATATCAACTATGTAATAATAATTGAAATACGCACTAGTAATAGTGAAAAGGACACATACTGGTATTTTATCTATAGATAAGATTGTATTGCAAATCATCAGAAAATTGTGAACGTGGCACATCTTCATTCATGTCCCAAATCCATAATCCGATCTCCTAAACAGGATAAAAAACTGTGGCGTCAAAATCTTGGGTTTATTTTGGTAGCACGTATATTTTGGGACTTGTACCGAAATGTAATAAAATTGGATTTCCAAATCCATACCCAAAACATGTATGAAAATCTTATAAGCAGATGAAATGGTTCTCAGAAAAAGGTGCCGAAAATCTTATTTTCTAAATATGATACCTCTTAATTCAAAAAAGGAAAACACCATGTTTAAACTCAGACTCAGGTTAACCAACCGATTTAAAAAGTAGACCACCATTTTTGAATGTTGTTATTACGTTTTTTTTTTAAATTTGGTAGTTTAACCTTTGTACTGTTCAGCCTGGTACTAAGTTACCATATAGTACCATACCATGACCGTGCATGGAGCGTATCAAACACGAAAAGCAATAAGATCGGATCTACAGCGTTCTGTCTCACCGTTATATTGCAGCGAGAGCGAGAGCAGGCGAGAGCCTATTTTTCCGATGATGACACGCGACGGTGTTGGTTGGTGACGGAACGTTTTCGTGGTAACAGAGTCTAGTTTTCAATACAAATAATAATTTTTTGCCTGTCACGTTGCATGGTTGCATGTCATGGTAATGGTATGCTAGGTGTAGAAGGCAGAAACCTATACAGGATGTAACAAAAGGCTTAACGAAGCCGAAAATCACTTATTCCCCCCATTCATACGATTATTTCTCTCGAAGAAACCATACCTGGGAAATTACGCGTTATTGACAGTCAAAGCGAAAAAAAATATCAGAGTTTTTTAAATAAAAATCTTCTATTAGTACTAACAAGTGTTTTTCTATAAGAAACATGTTCAAAATTTTCATTACAGAAATTTTTACTTCCAGGCAAAAACCTTTTTGAAAAGTTTCTACCTGATATTGGAGAAAATCATGGTGAGGTAACGTGCATATTGGTGGTTGATGTTAGCTGGTGGGTGAAATGGAGAAGATATTTTAGTCCACAAAACAACAACTGGGTCGTTGATTTTAAACGAAAGTAAACACATGTTATTTAAACCATCGAAGTAAGAGTTATACTTAGGTTAAAAGTTCACATTACATTACTCTAATCCATAAGTAAGTAGCTAATGCACTTGTGTTATGGAAATCAGACACAACGGTGGTACCACAACACCCAGACCCAACACGATATTATGATTTCTAAATTGACCTGACTGGGTATCGAACCCGGAACCTCGGAGCGGTGACTTATATCACTGTTGAAGGATTAAGATCATATTTCTACCGATCAAAGTAGACATTTTTAAATCAATTTTCTTTCCTGATAAAAAACAGGAATCTAGAACCTTTTTGGCAAGTCGTAAATAAAAGCTTGTGATAAAAAAATTATAAACAGCCTTACCACAAATCACTTAAACAAAGTTTTAGGCACTGTTTAACAAGATTTTAAGAAAATCCTTACCACAAATCAGTTTTTGGCGCTAAAACACTCTTTTAAACAGTGTTTTAGTTAAACACCCTCCCCCCTATTTTATCTTGTGTTTAACCTCAAAAAATAGACAGATTGACATTTGACAACTTGACTTTCGTTTCGCGGTAAATAAAATTCGTCCTTTCCTATTGAAAATATTAAGGATGATTGATTTCACAACAATTGATTTATTGGACTTAACTCGTCAAGTATGTGTAAACGAGACACAATAAAAATTCCATTGTTATGCGACTCTCGGCATTCGTTTGATACCTGACTGATTAATCAACAAACAAACAAAACAAGTTACTTAAACAAGTACTTTATAGACATTAGACACTATTTTAGACATACTTTTGTAAAATCAAATTCCCCTCAGCAACTTTATGACGTGTTTATTACGTACGTGTTGGTATCCGTGTTGCTGTTTTCTACTACGTCTTTCGAACTTTCTATATGCTGTTTAAGGATATCCTGAAATAAAATAAACAATTACAATGCTATCACGTTTCCAAACCCCACATACGGTGACTACTATGTAGTAGTTATTATTATCCATTTGATTTACCTTTTCGTCTTTTGTTCAAATTGTCCGAGCGATCTTTCTTTTTTTGATTCATGTTGAAAACGAATCAATCAATACACAACAAAATACGACTTTTTACAAATGAATTGAAAACGCGCTCTTTCTTTACAAACTCCTGTGAAAAAGTCAAAACAATTTTTTTTTTTGTATTTTCGTTCCGTATGGAACAGGCTAAGGTCTTAGGACCATGCTGCCTTGTCATAGGTTAAAGTCAAAACAAATCAGATTCTTCTCATTCTTCCTTCTGTCATTACAACTTTTTTTTAAAGATTTGGGTTTTGTCACTATTCAGCCATCATTTCAAGAAGCTTTTGTTCATTTACCCAGAAGTGTATTGAATGCAACCTGCGTACTAGGAAATATAATGAATGAACTGAGTGAATGAATGAATGTTTGTATCTAAAACTGGTGTTTAGCTAAACACTGCCCAAATACCTATTTGTGGTACAAAATGTTAAACACTTTTCTAAACCCTTTTTAAATTTAAAACAGTTTTTAACTAAACATGACTTAAAACCAGTTTTAACGGATGATTCCGTCCGTCTCCCAGGCTTCTTCCAAGTTACTGAATAATTCACTGAAATCTTCAATGCTCTTGTAATTCCCGTGACTTCTGCTCCGAGATATCAAAAAGTCCTTATTTTTTATTCGAATCTAGCCATCTCTTTCATTCGTGCCATCAAGATCTTGCAAGGAAAAAGGATGAAGCAAAAATAATCTCTATTAGAATAGGCACTCTGATAGGTAATGCTGAAAAGGACAGTATTTCCTTATGAAACCACACTTAGAACGACGTGTTTTTTTACCATAGAGCTTAGAATATTGATAGAGTCGCCGCTGAGAAATCAAGTATGCCAGTGTTGTATCAAGTATGGCATTTTTTAAAATCTGAGAACCGCTATCACAAAGCACACTGCCTGTAAACAGTGTTGTCAAAATAATTATGTTTATTATTGATGGATAGTTCTCTATGTGCCCTGCCCACTGCCACTTAAGCTTACTGATACGTCCACTGACAAGATGGATAGACGACCTTGTAAAGATCGCAGAATCACACTGTATGCAGACCGCTCACAATCGGTCGTTGTGGAAATCCATGGGGGAGGCCTATGTTCAGCAGTGAACGTCCTTTGGCTGATGATGATGATGAATAGTTAACAATAACTAATGGTTAAACATTGTTACTAGTTGAAAAATTATTTTTTCTTTTATGAACCTTTTTAATAATAGAACTGGCCACTATGGTGGTAACTGTCAGAGATGACGACACGTCACTTTTGACGGACACATAATTTCAGATTCTGAGTTTTATTGTGAAAATTTTATAATTAATTTCGAAATACGAAAACTGTAGAAAACTGGAAAAAGAGGCTTTAAATGTAGTTTCTATAATTTTTACAGGTGAGATTTTGTTGGTGAGAGAATTCTATGTGAGATTTTGTGTTGTTTAAAAGACTAATGTAAATAAATCTGTAATTTTTACAGAAACATTAAATTATATATATTATTATATTTTCTACATTTTTACATTATTATATCTATGCATGTTTTCAACCGAGCTGAACTGAGCCCGCGTGGTAGAGTATGGCTCATACTAGCCCAGCAGTGGGATGCTTACAGGCTAACTTATTTTTTTTTTACTTAAGTTTTCAACAAAACATACCTCAAGTAATCGTAAGAATGGTTATTTTAATAACCATTAGTCAAGGTATTTTCTTGTTTCAAGCTCGAACATACGTAAGTATTCAACAAATGGTCACTACTTTTTACCATTAGTTGAGCTACTCTGAGTAATGGCATAGCGAATATTTTAAATAGAATGGCGGGTCTAATCAGTACATAGACCTATGTTTTTCGTAGACTCATGGGTAATGTCTTAGAAACAAATTCACCCTTTGATTTTTTGAGTTCTTTATTCTCTAAGGCTTTTAAGGAAATCCTTTGATAGAGCAGGTTGTTTAGATCTTATTGGCAACAAATATGTTTATGTAATTGTTACAAAACGTTTGTAGTATGAATGAGGTTAAGCCGATACCGCTGAAAAGGAAATATTGACTTTTCCATTATTTTTTTAGGAATGTTCCGCTTGATGGCTTCATATGGTGTTTTTAATTTTGGGAAACGTATTTACCATACAAATTGGATTTAAATCAAGACTATGTTTATATTAATAAAATTTTGCCTTCTGTTTAAGGTCGCTCGCACCTAACCACCTTAAGAGCCAAAATCGCTCGAACCTCACATCGTCTTTTATTTAAAGTGACGCCCGTTTTTTGTGTTGTGAGTGCAAGCACTTTTCTTTGAAAAGTGGTTAGGCTGCAGAGACTTCAACAGTGCTTTTTTGGCAGTCGTTTAAAACAATGATTCAAGCTAATTATTTCAGTCTAGCCAGTGAGTCGTTTAGGGGCAGCTTAGAAAGTGTGGATGGCGCTCTGTTGCAGGCACCGAGTGAGATATACGACGACTTCATCCAACTTATATCCGTGTTGCAGTCAATTAAGAAATTTCGGTTTTTAGCAAAATGTCTGGATTTTTTTAAACAGTCATCAAAGTAGGTAGTAGATTCTACGCTAGATTTTTAATATCCAGGGTTGGTGATCTAGGTTATTATCTTGAGGCTCTCGGTGTCTTTAATGTTGACATTATGAAGCAGGCCGCCTATCTCGCTCCTCGACTTATCAACGAGCTTCCTAGTGACCTTCGCATTAGTATCACACCATTAAACATTAAATATAAATTGAAAGCTCATTTTTTACAACTTTTGCTTTGAAATTTGAATGTAGTCACCACTCGTCAGGATTGAAACATAGCTGAATTTATTTTATCTATCTCAACTATTTAAAGATGGTATCGATGTGACTTGCAGCAGCATTATCCCAAACCTCAGTGGTTTATTCGTGCTGTTTTTTTTTGTAACCGTTTGTTTTCTTTTTATACGGTAATAAATGAAAAAAAAAGTTATTTTGTAATTCTGAGTTAAACTTCACTCTGGCTAGGTCAAAATGCATGATCCCGAGTTAGTTTTACCCTGGGTTAAAAAGTATTTTTTTTGTTGTCAGATTCCTTGATGTTGAAAAGAACAAAAAGATGCAATATTTGTGAATTAAGTACAAAACTCCAGTTAACAGTACTTTACTTAATTATTTCAGACTTACCAGTCCTTTTCAGGCAATCAACCTAGGTGCTCTTTGAATTTTTTTCATTTGGCTCGTATAGAGGCAGCTTAGAAAGTGTGGAGGGCGCTCCGTCGCAGGCATGGAGTGAGATATACGTCGGCTTCGCCCAACTTTCATCCGTGGTGCGGGCAATTCAGAAATTCTGATTTACAGCAAAGCGTCTAAGATTCATTAAAAGAGCTGTATTTGTAACACAATGGCTGTCTGCGACTAGAGATATGCCTTAATGGTGTCGGTATACCTGCTATGTAGTACAAACAAGTTTTTTAATCTCTCTGTTAAAGGATTTTTATCACAATTTTTTTTTTAGTGTAAGTGATTCAAAAGATAGAAGCACTGTAGGTGCTCGGTAATCGTTTGCAAAAACAATTGATGAGTGATATAAAAAATCTCGTAACTGCACTAGTGAATTTTTACCTAAGTACAATTACTTTCAACATAAAACAGTTTTTTTTCTGTATAGAAATATGTATGCTCAAATAGGGAAGTAGGAGTTTTATGTATAGTAAAATTAGTATTTTAGGGCAAATACTGAATTTTCTCTGTCTGCAACATCCAAAGTATTGGCGTCTGGCCAGCCTGGCTAATTTAAAAATACGGTTAAGCGTGAATGCAATTGTTGGAAGTTTTCAGGATTAATCTTATTTTCAGCGTTTCAGACTTTAAACCGTTTATTTAACTAATGTTTATGGAGGTTGAACGAACACTAATTGCAATATTTAACTTTTAATTCTGAAATTCTGTTGCTGGAGTCTAAATTTCGAAAATAAAACCTATTTTGTACAGAACAAATACATTTTACTTGAAACAAGTAGCATATTTTAGTTATTGTTCCATAAAAATAATATGTCTGGGCAATTCATTTTTTTAATATAACGTTGCACACCCTTTACCACCCGTCATTCACATAGTATTGGTTCGAATTTTTACTAAAAAAACCGTTATCATTTAACGCCACCTAACTATTCATTCTCTGCTAAATTATTTGAAAAACACGTTTTAATTTTCGCATTCAATCGCTTTTATTTCAGGCTACCCCAATTTTAGTTCATGACATGTCTGACGCGTACAAAGATATAAATAACTCGATGTCACGGGCAAAGGTTTTTACAAAATATTCCAGTTAGGTTAACTTTTACTAAGCAATATTCACTTTTTCTAAAGGAGTAAATAGCTATCTACAGGATGGATCATATTTGACTTATACTAGTCTTATCATGAAAATATATCTTGTAGCTTAAGGCTGCCTGTCCACGTGCGAAATATTAACCAATAGGATTGCGCAAAATCTCCGCGATCCATTGGTTAATATTTCTCCGTTTATTCTCCGAAATGTCCTGCCAAAATATCGGAAGCTTATAAATAATAAGGTACATGGTAGCAATCCCGTATCTAACTATTCTAATGTTAGTGACTATGAAAGTTTCAAACAATATATGA
This sequence comes from Pyrausta aurata, assembly GCA_963584085.1. NCBI lineage: Eukaryota > Metazoa > Arthropoda > Insecta > Lepidoptera > Crambidae > Pyrausta > Pyrausta aurata. Next base: position 4,754,065 of record OY757277.1, read on the forward strand.
GTAAGGTAAGTTCCAAAAGTGATGTAAAAAGCTCCGAAAATGCTAAAAATAGCTCTGCACTTCTAGAGTTTCTTGCTCCATGATGTTCCATACAATGGTTCGTCAAATTTAACTGACGCGTGCGTCGCGAGCTTTTCAAAGCGCCAACTACTGAGCTTTCACTCACAACAGCTACTATTTTAATTTTTACACAAACCATAATAGCCGGAGCTTAATTTTTAATTCAGTTTTTTTTAAATGTTGGGATATAAATGTGTGAAAAAGTATTGCGAAGAGGAATTAACGCATGACAAAAAAATTGCTATCATTTATAGATTTTGTAAAAAAGTAGGCTATGGATTGTTGCTTGAATACCGTATTCTATCTAAACCAAACCTTTATTTTTTTATTGCCTACAAACTTGTGCACTTTAATATTTTCTGCATAGGCTAAACTATGTTTTTTTTTCTAGCCGTTGCTGTCCCACTGCTGGGCAAAGGCCTTCCCCAAACTACTCCATGCGTCTCTGTTCTTGGTAAGGGTTTGCCAGTCCTCGTGATATTTGTCTAGATCGTTATCAAGTGAATTAAATTAGAATACGCTCAGGGATCGATAGACTTCCGGCAGTCACGTTAACAAAATAATAACAAAAGAATGTTGGTAAACACATTAGTAAGGGTTCCATATTACCGAAAGAGTAAACCTACTTTTATTCTTGTAATAAGTTACGCTGATTTCAATACATCGGAACACTCAATGGTTAATTACCTCAAAAACGTTCAGCAGAAACACAATTTTTATCATCAACTCACGTAGCCGGGGCTTAAAAGTATCCTCAATTAAATTTGCAAAATTAATACGACAGCAGTCTGACGTTATAAATTAATGTACAGAGAAGACAAGTTAGCCACTTAGACTCCGCGATACGCAGAGTTATAATTTACAAATAATATAATATTAACTTTAATTTACTCCGTACCTACCTGATTGATGATCTTGTTAAAGAGGGCTCCTCCGAAATACTCCAAATTGATGCACCAACCACTATGTCTTAAGTTCATTTCTCACTGAGTTTTCTAACCACTATGTTTCAAGTCCATTTCGCACTGAGATATCACCAATTGTTCCATAATACGCAAAATTCCGCCGATAGTTGCATTAATTCGCAATAAAACGACAAAGAACAAATTCACCGTACTCAGTTCCTCTGACAATCGCACTGAACTGACTTTTAAATAACTACCCCCGTGAAACACAAAAAAATACTACTTGTTTATATTATGTTTCTAACTCCCGTTCTATTTAAACCAAACAAAGACTGAATAGTTGAATTTAATTGTTTTGTTTAATTGTTATTATTACTTTACAAAACGTCATGATTATCAGTAATGCATAACTTATTAATTTGTTTCTTGTCTCAATTTGTTTTCTTTTATTTTTCATGCCATGTTTGAATATAGTTTGTTTGTTGTTGTATTGTTGTGTTTCAAATAAGTACAAAAAAAAATGGTAAATCTGGCTGGATCGTGTAAAATACGTCTTATTATCTAATACAGAATGGACAACACAAACTGACTTATAGTGTCAACTGTAATAGATATGTTTCATGGCTATGTCTTAATCAACCTTAAGTGCTGATGTTGTAAATTAGAGATGCGCCGAGTAGCACTTTTGCCGAGTACCGAGTACCGAGTATTACTCGGTTCATTTTTTTTCCAACCGAGTACTCGGCCGAGTAACTCGGTTCAATCAAATTTCTGTTTCGGGTGTGTAAACAAGTACAAACCAGGTTTGCGCAGAATAAGCTTTCATTAAGCCACTAGAACGCGATGATCCTAAAAGCCTCATTAATTTTTTTTGTATACAAAATCCACAGCAGGATGATAACATAAAATATAGACCAATGACGGATTTACATTTTATTTACTAAATTGAAATAAGGTCGCTATTTCAATGAAAATTTGCTAGCAAAAGACAAGAGTCCTTTCGAGTGGTGGGCAGGGCCCCGAACAAGGTATTCAGATCTGGAACGCTTAGCAAGAGTGTTTCTATGAGGCTGGTAAAGTCTACTAGACCTTTGCATCACCACAACACAATGTAACTTTATAAAATTTCACATATTTTGACGTGACAACGTCTTATAAATTGGTTTGCCGGGTGACACTTCAAGAAACTGCGTTACGCTCCGCTCACGTTATGCGCTCACAATGAGAGTGAGTGAGAGGCACGCGTCCCTTTCACTCGGGCATGGTTAGCCCGCCTAAGAGCGAGAGAGACAGACATTAAAAGTCGTTGTCACGTAATACTTTCGCCCGTATACCGACTTTACAGGCAACCAATTTTTTATTTTTATTAACGTTTTCCTCATTTTGTCTCTACTCATTTATTATCATAATTGAAGTTGTGAAAGATTTCCCCAGTCGTCTAGATGAGATCTAACTAAATATATTGCTTTAATTAAACCGAGTATACTCGGCATTAAAACCGAGTTACTCGGCCGAGTACGAGTATCAAAAAACCTGCCGAGTACGCCGAGTACCGAGTATTAACCGAGTACTCGGCCCATCTCTATTGTAAATAAATATGTTTTTTTCATAACTACAAAAATGATAAAAAACACTGCACACAATAGTCTGCTTGTGACTACAGAAATCATTCGAAACGTCATGCGTTTACTAACAAATAATTTTAATAATATAAAATATTATAAAAAATCTACTTGTCACTTTTTATACTTCGCCAATTATTGACTGATTCAATCCAATTAATTGAACAACGGCGTGGCTTGATCAAATTCGATTCGCAAAAAAACGTTCTTGTTTTCGCATTCTTCTATAAGTCCAAGTGGTCTATGTGTACCAGTATGAATAAAATTAAATAAATTAACGACTGATTCGGGCGCTGGGATACTGGCAATTTCCTTTAATACTTGTAAGGAAATTTTATGAAAACATGAATAATTAATAAAACTGCTTACTATTTGGTTCCGTACACTTTTACTAACGTGCAAATGGATATTACAGTAATGCTGTTTGTTTATACTTAGTTAAAACGAATAAAGTTGTGGATGACAGCCTTTTGGCGAAGTCTATTGAAGTCAAGTATGATTCTATTTAGCTAAAGCTATAGGTACTGTTATTTTTTTAGATCCGTTGGTATTGACAGGAACAAAAAGACGTGTTTTCGTTTTAACCCCGAGTTAAAAGTAAAGTTATATAGAGAAAACTTCACCGACAAAAGCATAGCTCTTAAATGAAGAAGTAAATTCTTAGAGGCATTTCATTTTTTGATATGTTTTTATAATTTCGCCACGGATTCCCGAAATCGGCGTAATAAGCTCTCACACGTCAACATTTGGTTGATTAATAAAAATATATTAAGGCTTTCACGGCTGTGAGTAATCCCGGCTTGTTGCGAATTTGTTTGTTTCTGTTAATTGGATATTATTATTATTTGACCGATATTTGTTTATTGGGAACATTGTGATTGGGATTCGATGTTATTTTAATTAAAAAACTGTGTTAATCAAAAAGACTCAAGATTAAACGTAGTAAAGTTATTTGATTTGATTATTATTTATTTTGTGGCTGACTTTTGGGCTCAGGACATCATAATGTCATGTGCTCTATGTGATGGCAATAAAGAGTTATCTAATCTTAAATTATAATCTTACTAGAATAAATTTAAGTTCTTTCTCTAATTTAAGTGCTTAATCATTTTATTTTCTAAAAATATAGATTAAGATGAGAGCTGCACACAAGCGAATCAGTAAGTTAAAATGGCGTTGGGCAGGGCACATTGAGCGAAGAGCTGACGACTGTTTGGGTTGAAAAGTACTGGTATCTGAGACCCTTTGACCAAAAACGCAGTGTAGGACGTCCACATGCAAGATGGACAACCAACCTTGTAAAGATCGCAAGCTCGCACTGGATGCAGACTACTTGCAACCGGTCACCATGGAAATCTATGGGGCAGGCCATTTGTTCAGCAGTGGACGTCCTACGGTTAATAATGACGATTATGAAGATTCCTACCAGGATGGCCAAATCGTATCAAATACGGATACAAACTGAAAACACATTGGATGTGGTCAGTGCGAGAGAGCCATTTATAGACCAGGAGCCCTATTTTTGAATCACTCGCGACAATATTACGAGTGATTTCTGTTCGAAAATTAATTAAAATATTCACGTTTTACGTTGACGGAAGTATTGACAAAATTGGGATGTTTTTTTTTAATTACTTCCGTATGGATTTTATTTAACTGATTTTCACTCGAAAACTGAACATTAACAAAGCAAATCACACGCCATATCGACGCGACTGATTCAAAAATGCCCCATGACTGGACTGTATAACAAAATAACTCGTCAACCTCACTACTACTGCTCGACCTGGCGATTTATTTAATCACATGTTAACTTACAGAACCCAAATAGCACCTTATGTTCATAACAATACGGTTGAAAATCGTTTACAAGTTTAACCTTAGTTGAGCTAGACCACAACAGTAAAACTAAAGTCTGGGCCCACTCAACAAACTCACCACAGTGTAGTATTATATTATCTGTGCCACAGTTAAGTTTATTTTACTATAACGGTCACAATGTAGAAACACTTAGAATGGTCATTCTTAAAAATATCTTAGTTACCAAATCGATTCTCAAACAATAATTGAGTCATTTCATTTATTTCATTTATTCATGCATGCATACAAGGTGTAAATAACTTACATAGGTGACATAAGAGTAATTATAAAGTGTACTTATAAATCTATTTATCCATTTCTGAATATCTGAAATAATATCTGAATAAGTTAAACCTATTAGTCTTATCTGTCCACTACTTCTAACGAAATGACATTGTATTTTTAAATTATTTGTTTCGTTAGTTAGGTATGTTTATAGTGAAACAGGGCCTAATTTATAAATTATTTTATACAACCACACTGGTACATACCACAGCATGTGTAGTGGTATCTAATACAGATGTAATAAGGGTTGGTTAGATTTCAACGAAAGTGTATATATTATAACCTGATGTGCTGACCAATGTACATTGTTTACACAATGTTAAGGATCGAGTATAAAACACAAATATGTATTAAATGTGTAGGTTTTAAATGCACAAAACCATCGTAACCAGCTATTGATTTTAGCTGCAAGTTGTAAAGTTAGGTAGAGCTACTGAATTATACTTATCTGTGTTGTGTGTGGTTTATTTTAGTATGGAACCTAAAATCTAGGAACCCGGCAGCAGACACTTGCTTTGTCTTTGTCAAGAATAATGTGGAATAGAAGATAATAGTACGTTGTGGTAGTAAATATTTCTTGTACCAGAATAATGTAGCTTAATGTTTGGAAGATTTAGTTATGCTTCCTTTGTTGCCGTTATCGAAGAAACATCATATTATACAAACGGTCTCTAATAATTAACGGCAAAATATAAAAAAAAACATAAGCTTTCTTCTGGCGCAGTTGGGTAGAATAAAAAGCAATACTGCCTACTCCCTACTCGTATGTTTTAGTATCTTTTCAAATTGTTCTTTAAATACTTTTCTTTTAAAAAATAATTTGGGATAAACAGTGGAATTTGCTAACTACAAAATTTCTTAGTAGGTACTTTCTCCATTATATCGCTTTGCCGTTTAAAGAAGCATCTAATGTTAATTAACAATATCATTGGTTGTTGGGCCCTATTGTTGCCACACGACCAGGTATGTTCTATTGTGGTTGTGGCAGCCCTGTATCTGAAGTTCACTGCTTAGTCCCGTTGAGTCTATAAATTGCCAGATTCTTTGGAGCGTGATATCTGCTATCTCATCCTGGTGTTTAATATTTTTTCGCCTTAGATGGATACTCTTTTCGCAATATTCTGGTGCAAACTTCTTTTAATTAACAATACCTACTGCATGTTTAGACATCATTATCGAAAATAATAAATACTATCAACTAAGTCTATATCAACCGTCACAACACTAGTCAATATTAATAATTGCATCCGAGCACTATTAAAAGCTTATAAGCGTTTTAGCAGTTTCCAGTTTTCCGTACTTGGAATATTTAATCAGATGAAACGCTCATAAATAAGCATCGAGCGTTTTAAGTGCGAATAAATTTAATAAACCAATTCTATTGGGGATTTAAAAAAATTCAATGCTCAAGGTATAATGCAGGCCAAAGGATATTGGACAAAACCTAGTTCGGATTTCAGTTATTGTCGTTACAAAAACAACAAGTTTATTTATATGATACATCTATCTGATAAGACATAAGAAGAATAATATCAGAAGATAATACAATCTAATTAGTGATAAGTTCTATCGGTGCAATGTCTCATTCATTTAATTTAATTTTTATTTATTACATTCACCATTTGGTAATGTTTTTTAATTGCATGTAGGTAATTTAAAACTGCAAATAGTCTTTTCAAAATTTATTTAAAATACATCTAATCGAATAAATAAGGTTAAAAGTAACTATTAGCAAGGTAAATGTTGGATTTTATTGTAACTTTTATTTGCGTTATTACCATAAATATTTTTTAAGCCTGTTCAAGAACAAACGAAACGACAACAAATTGATCCTTCTCCTTTTTCAATTCGCTTAACAAATAGTCAGGGCTGCCACAACAGTTTCTGATAGACAAAAGTGTACGACAGTGGTGTTCACTTGACTGCCGTCACCGCGCTGGGAGATTACGTAACATGCACTGCGATAGCTATGCGATTCAATTGCAATCTCGTGGCATGGCCAGAACAATCTACTCTTTATACAGGTTGTAAAAAAAGGACGACACAAATTCAAGGGGGTTGTTTTCAAACGAGAATAGAGTACAGGGAAATATTAAACAAAAAAATCAATAAAATTTTGTAAAAAACATTTTTTCAAGTTTTTTTTTTCCAGTTTTCTAGACGCGACTCTTTACCACCCTCTTGAATTTGGTTCGTACTTTTTTACACCTATGTAACGTCAGTTGAACACAGAAAACTATGACAGTTTTCTGTGCTCAATCTTCATTGTTAACAGAGCTGTAATGATGCAAACATAAGAATGCTCAATGAAAAGTGGGCTTCAAATATTGTATTTGCTTTATTCAATTTATGGGTCGTGGAATAACAAGTAGTTGATTCAAACTACCTAGGTATTTACTTGACTAGTAAGCGGTGAATTTTTTAATCGACGCATTGCAGCAAAAAGATATGAATTGCTATAATAGTCATGATAACAATAATTAAATGTTTAAAAACATTTTCTACACAAACCAATAACGTTTGATAATAACGTAGTGCTGACGAGCCAACTTCGGCAAATGTCATTCGGATTGCAATCGTGTCACAATTGTTTGCTATTTACGTAATCACCCCGAGCCCTATCGGCGACAACTCACTGCAAACGACGGAAGAGGCCAGTACTGGAAATAGTTTGCTGAAAGAGATACTTAAACCCAATCACTTATTTAAAATAATAATAATAATAATAATTAGTTAACTAAGTCTTACTATCGAGGTCACTACCGCTTTACCTACATACATTGTTTCGAAGCATTTATTTACTACTCTGAAACTAAGCTTATGTCAGCTTAACCGAGATTCAAACCTGGGATTTTAAAGAGCTGGGTGCCAATTCTAGTACAGCTTGCATTTGAAAAAAGGTTTGATCAAATATTCTATTTAGAAAAATATACAGTTTTGAAAAGAGTCACGACCTCTATGCATTTCGATTTATTGGCGGCAGTTTTTTTTGCGTGTGGATATATTACTTGATTCGTAATCATAATAACACACGAAAAAACTTCGATTGATGCGAGCATTGGAGGCCCTGATCGATGTTACTCGTACACGTAAAAGTCAAAATAGTGCGATAGTAATTCAGATGACTCGCATCGCATCCAGTAACCAGTATTATCTTTGTAGAGAGTTTTAAAAATAAAAATTTCCTTTTGCCATGGAGAGCTCAGACAATAGCCTGAACAAAGCCCACTAGAGGCCACTTGAGGACACTAATACTAGACTACAATGTATGGTGCTCGTAGCGCAGTGGTGGCAGCGATTTGGTTGTGATACCGAAGTTAAGCAACTTATGGCGCGGTCGTGTTTGGATGGGTGACCATTCCAAGATTGATAGACCAAGATATAAGTATTATCCTACTAGATGCAAATCCCATTTTATCGAAAACCTGTTATTACGAATTAAATCCGCGATATAACTTTAAGACCCACTTGCGCATGATGACTTGACTGATGAACATTCTGTCTCTGTCAGTTTATTTGACGTTGACAGAGACAGAATGATGAATTAATCCAGGGTTAGCGTAATCCTGGGTTATGTCATCATGCGCTAGTGGGCCTAAATGTACAAAACGCTATCAAAATGTCTGTTAAAATTTGCATAAAACTTTTTTAACGTAGAGGAGTATTGTTATTACAAATCCGTATTAAAATTTTAGGATTTGTTCAAAAATTCTTCGATCAGAATGACCGAAAGTCAATTGTAATTGATTTTAGTAAGAGCAACCTTTTAATAGTACCATCCGCAAAAAGCGAGTCGTCACGCGAGTTAAAAGACAACAGCGCCATCTATTGTCAACAAGCGGAAACGTATTTACCTACAATACAACACCAATAGTTATAATGTTGTGGTAGATAACAAATTAATAATACTATCATGCATGTATTTAAAGGAGCCCCGAAGTAATTAAATATCAAGGGTGAGTTGTCATTGGCAGGAATCCTGCCTCATTCGAAGTCTTGTAATGCACTCGCTTCCGATAGCACTGTTAATCATCTCAACAGTACGACACTAACGGCTTGTTTCACCTATTTAAATTATTCGTTAGTGTCGATGGGGAAACAGGCACAAAGTGTTGCAATATCAGAAAGTCCAACTCGGTCGTTGTTATTTCCGTACCTATGTAAGTAACTATTCTTATGGAGGACTTCAATTCATGCTTTGAATATTTTTTACTAGTTGGCTGTTAGGGAATAAAAAATAATTAATATGTCGTAGGTAAAATTAATTTGTATATGTTTTACGTCTACATTTAAATTAATACTGATTGATTATATTGTGAAATCAGTTAAATATTTTGAATATGCGTGCGTACAGCCAAGTTCAATAATGAAAATATAAATTGTGGATAACAATTTTTATTTTGGTATTTTTTTTTATGGTTACCGCTTATTTGTTTGCTGAAACAATTCCTTTAGTTTTTGCCCTATATATATTATTATAATCTTATTATGAATACCCATGAAATATTTATAGTTTTTATTGATCACAAAATCTACATATCAATCTTCGATCCGCGTCAACTGCAAAGTCCATTTTTAAAGGGACAATCAACATAATGGATATTTGAAAGAGGTTTTCCTGTAAAATGCTCATTCGGACATGTAATGGATTTGCTAAGCTTTAACCAAGACGAGTGTACTGTGTATAGGTACTGAGTAAGAAGTTTTTTTTAAATAATTGCTATCCCTAAATTATCCCAAATTGTACATTTTCTCTAAACGATTTTGATATTATTCTATCTAATGTGCAACAAAGAGTTATCTATCTGACGTGGCAAACTTTTTCATCCCAGGGTACAATCTACTAAGAAATGAATTAGTTTTTCAAAATATTATGTTAAAAGCTGATTTTAAAAAAATGTTTACATTAAGTACCTATCACCATCAGGTATGATTGCAGCTAAATATATTCCCATTTATTTAAAAAGTGTTATGTTCTATAAAGCTCTAAATAAAAATGTCGTCACTTACGTCTCAGATTATAACTTCAGAAAAGACAGATTACCTCGCTTAGTGGTGATATTACTTTCTGCAAATGTGCTTGTGTAGGCATAATAATCTGAATATATTGCGTCGTCACCGTTGATCTTTGGTAAGCGTAAGTTATCAAGCAAATCTGCTTGCTTATTCCACGAGATATTGCGGATTTGTGTCATCATTAGTACGGTGTAAACGCTAAGAAAGTGTACCTATGTACTTAAATAAGCTGTATTGACAAAAAACATGGTCAAATAGACAAAAACGTAGCTACAAATACGTGGACCCTCAAAGTCTTATTTGACACTACCTGAAAACAGATTCCTAGAAAATACATGCCTTAAAAATAAATAGTCACGATGAAAAGAGTCACGATTGACCGTTCTCAAGTTACTATAAATATGCGCCAGACAACAAACCAATTGTCTTGATTTCGAAATGAGGAAATTAAGAATTATGTTGTAATAATAATGAGTACATCATACGCAAGCAGATCTTGACAGGGAACCAATTATAAATTGTGTTTCTGTGGAATCCACTATAAATAATACTACCTTAAATAAAATTCAATTCAATTCAATTTTTTTTTTATTCAGACATCAGTCCATACAATCAAAAAGAAAAGCAAAAAATATACAGCCAGCAAATAAACAACAAAATCAATAAAAACACACTTTTACAAAGCATGCAGCCGAACCCACTGCCTCATGTAGGGACAATCAAAACGCCCAGCTACAACGCGTAGGATGCCATTGGAACCCCCACGGACACGGCTCAGCATCGAGGCTGCTCTCTTCCGAAGAATGGCATGAAAGCCATCAGTATGGGCTTCGGCAAACATACCCGACGCACTGCAGCACCGCGGCAGCCCCAATAGCACCCTGAAAGCGTTGTTATATTGCACACGCAAGGCGTTAATGGCCTTCTGCGTGTAGCTGACCCACAGGCTGCACGTGTAAAATGACTGACAAAATGCCTTAAAAAGTATCACCTTAACGGGTTCCGTACAGCGTGCGAACCTGCGGGCAAGCATATTGCATCTTACCGCCAACGCCCTGCGCTCCCTCTCAATGTCCTCATTATCAGAGAGGTCTTTAGTAACCCAGTGACCCAGATACTTAAACCGCGACACCTGCTTAAGAGCAAGACCACCAACACAAACCTGAGGTACTGTTGTGATCTTATGACCACGGGACTTAAACATTAGTAGCTCACTCTTTTTCGCATTGTATCTGAGTCCGTGGGCACCGGCATACTCCTCACATATTTTCAGGAGCTTCCGAATTGCACTTACCGAGGGAGCCAGCAGGACCATATCGTCCGCATAACTTATATTATTTATTTGTGTACCATCTATAGAGCATCCGATTCCGGTACTGCTGAGTTCCTCGATAAGCCCATTCATGTACAGATTAAACAATCTCGGCGAGGTTAGCCCCCCCTGATTCTACCTTCGAAAATATTGACCAAATAATAAATGACAAAGTTATTGCTTCATCGATATTACGGAGAAATAAATATCAAATCGTTAGTCTAATATTTAGTCGATTGTGTATTTTTTGTTTACCGACACAAGTATCATCTTCCGCCA